>JAJGOT010000028.1:1407500-1477500 GCA_022457155.1 Cladopsammia gracilis | reverse complement strand
CCACGATTCAATATCACTCGAAACAGCAAAGTTAGTCACCACTTGATGTTTGACCAAATCAGTTGGAAGAATCGTTTGTCCCCCCACGAACGAATGGCGCTGTTTGTCGTCGAGAAGACTGCTCCATCTCATGCTGCTGACAAGAAAAACAATGAAGGTGATACGACCAGGAAAATCCTGGGAGGGCCAATTGTCAAGTAAGTGAAAAACAATGTTTTAGAATTTATTTAGAATGGTTATTGGACTGAGGTATTACGTATGTAATCATTAGCAAAATCGGACGACCGCGTAGCGGGAGTCCCATTTGTCAAAAATAATATGATCATATACAAAATTGGACGACACGAAGTAATTAATTATCAATTAATCGTTACCATTATAATTTCTGCGAGCAAATAGTGAGAAGAAATTCAAGACAATAACATGAAGAAAGACTTTTATCAATCGAAAGCTATAGCGTTAATATAATTTCATCGCTGCAAAATTGCCATTGCGATAGTGATTGTATTAAATAATGTGAATGATTAATTTAGCCTTGAGTGATGGAATAAGAAGACAGCGATGGAATTGAATCGGACACTGTCCTTCGTCACCACTATTACAAGAACACCACCATCAAGTAGACACTTCTCCTGATCCCGGCCGGCAAAATGCCCATATGTTTGTAATTATCACCTCTATTAACCCTTTAACTACCAATCGTACATATTCGTACGAAAATCACTAGTAGTGATTTAAAAATCTTCAGCTTTCACATATCTACACAAATTATAGTAATGATCCCTTGTTAGGGCAAAGCGATAAGTTTCATAGCATTAACAACCAACTACTTGACTACAACTGTGGATTTCCGCTGCATATGGTTGTTCATTCGGCAGCAAATCCAGAAATGCCCGTTTTCTACTTCCCAGGAAAACAACAAAAAACGCACATCTTTGCATCAATTTCTTTTAATGAAAAAGTAACTCTAAATCCAAAAGTGTACATTTGCAGCTAACTTCGAACCTATTCCTCTGCATCCACTTGGAGAAATTCCCATCAATATTTCAACAGACCGAGCAATTTCCATTCAATCAGAGATATGCTTGCGAACTTATAATATCCTAATGCACGACCGAAAGGAATTCTGGGTAATACAACCATACCGGCGGCATGCAAGTCTACCTACCTCTGTTTGATATATTTTTTAGAAGTGTCGAGCCACCCAGACCAACTGGCAAAATATTGCACCGATTGCATTTTTTAGAAGTCAAAAGTCGTCCAAATTGCCTTGGTAGGTCTCGAAATCCAACCACAGAAGGGCCAGAGAGACAACTTCACTCATGGACCGCCATGTTTTGCTACAGATACTTTTGGCGTTCCAGTCATAGTCAAATCATCTCTCACCTCTGGTTTCTTTCAGACGTTTGCCTCTGCCCACCATTCCAGCTTAATGATGCCAGCCTGGGGGTTTCTGCAGTGAAAAATGACTCGAAAAAGCACTTATAAACCAAATTCTTATCAGATTCGAGTCCGTGTGATTGCTAATCGAGCGAGCAACGGCTGAATACTGGTGTCACTATGAAAATTCGAGCCCACGTTGATTTGAAACAGCGTATATTTTTATGTGAGCTATTTATATGCAGTCACGAAATTCTACAGATTGCCTAGCCCCACAAAACTGCTTTGGGAACCCAAAGAAATTTGGTAGTTAAAGGGTTAAAGGGACACCTCTAAGGGGACACTTCTCCTGGTCCCGGCCGGCAAAACGCTCATATAATCTTTGTAATTATCACCTCTATCAAGAGGACACCTCCACCAAGTGGACACTTCTCCTGGTCCCGGCCGGGAAAACACTCATATAATGTTTGTAATTATCACCTCTATTAAGGGGACACTTCTCCTGGTCCCGGCCGGCAAAACACTCATATAATCTTTGTAATTATCACCTCTATTAACGGGACACCTCTATTAAGGGGACACTTTTCCTGGTCCCGGCCGGCAAAACACTCATATAATCAGGGTTAAATGGCAGGAAACCGTATACGAGAATCCCGCGGCTTATACGCTGGATCCTTGAGGATCTGCTTCAGCCAAAAATAATTGAATATAAAACTTAAAAGAAAAGCTGAAAACAGCGTATATTTTGTTGAGTACAATTGACACCACTATCAAGGGACACTTCTAGTCCCAGCCGGCGAAACGCTCATATAATCTTTGTAATTATCATGCACCTCTATTAAAGGGACACCTCTATTAAGGGGACACTTTTCCTGGTTCCAATGGTGTCCCCTTGATGGTTGTTCCTTGAGTGTCGATAGTGGTTTCGCGATTGCTTTGGTTTTGCTTTGCTACGCTTTGTGATTGGCTAAAAATGTCGCGCCATATTATCAACCAATCAGAAGTAAAACCAAAACCATTACCATTTTTGCCTCATTAGCATATGCGCCTCGTTCTCTAACCTACCTACAAAAAAATGAACTCTGAATATTGAAAGGGCATAACACAATTAGCTTTCTCTGAAAATTTGAGCCTGATATACTAGATACACTTCAAAATTTTACAAAGAATGTTGGCTCATTAGCGCTTTTGCTATCCAACAATTTTGCAGTTTCTGATAGTAGATATTTCCTTAAATATTTCATGAAAATAGCTGAAAATTGCATAGATTACTAAGTTTAACAAGCTCTTTCAACTTTTGAAGTCAATTCGGATTTAGCATGATGCCTTCTCAATGCAGATTCGTATGCTAATGGAGCAAAATGTAAACAATGACGTCAGCAAAGATTCCCCTATTTGCTACGAGTTCTGATTGGTTCTTTGGGTTGTCTGCCTGTGTTGTGATTGGTCAGAGTAATTACTTTGCACTAACTTTGTTGCAACTGACAAAATTATATCAATATTACCCTGTTAAATATCATATGCATAATCAATGTTTTAGGTAGATAGATAGCTAGTAGAGAGCCTGACAAAAATTAAGTAATGATCCGCCTAAAAAGGATAGCGCTGAACGGCAATGGAATGTCAAGCACGATAGAATGTCAAGTTTTTTCATTGTTACAGCTAGTGATCTTGGCCTAGATTCAAAAACCGCAAAAAAGTTAAGGTTCAAGGTGCATTTTGTCTAATTTTTTTTTTAAGGTTTCAAGTAATTTGAGACCCAATCGTACAACATACAATTTTTAAAAGATATTGTATTTGGGGAACTTCATCAAAGAAGTAAAATTATTAGCTATTGTCTTCTGCTATTCTGATTGGTTAAGCACGAACATTTCCTAAAACTTATTTGACGCAAATGGATTTTCTTTATTTTTATAATGAAATCTAATTATGAACCATCAGCTCCTCCTCTATTCTTGAAATCAAAGATATTCTATGTGGGAAAGAGCCAATGCCGCAGAACAATGAAGTTTGCTATCGTTCTTATGTGGAACATTACTTAAAACTGTTCAGACTGAGTAGTGCATTGTTTACGCATACTCTTCTAATTCACTCTTCTGTCTGAAATACTTTGTGAAACCAACAAATTACTCTCCACTCACCTGAAACTTCCTACATGTAGTTTATTACAGAAAGCTATTGAAGGCTTGGACTGTTTTGACGCTTGTCAAAAATGTTTTCTGGCACCTTTTCATTTTTGAACATGGATAAAACAACTTACAACTGGTCATAGTATCTACAGCCGCGAATGTTAAGTTACATTCTGTTGTCTTCAACCTTTCCATCAATTAGGTGTTTGACTCTACTTCACTGGCTCATGAACAGAAGGCTAGAAAGCTAATTCACAAGAGTTCCCGACACTTTTTGTAACCTTCTATTTTTTTGTACACAGATGCAGCAACATTCCACTTGGTCATGGCATCTCTTTTAAATGTGAGTTACAAATATTACTATAATGCTTCTTTTAATACCCATGAGAGGTGACAGGCTCAACAAAAAAAGCAATATATTATTCAAACAAATACATGATTAGGGGTATCGAATGGTCCCATAAAATTTTCAAGTGCTCGCAAAATGTGGCCTTTGCTGGATTTGCTCGCAAAATTTAGACCAGTGCTCGCTTGCTCGTGCTCGCAAAATTTTCGCAATTGCTCGCATGCTCGGATTCTTGTTAAAATTTGCTGATTGCTCGAAATTTCGTAAATTTCTTGGTGCAGAAATAAATGTTCTGTCAAATGCCATCAAATATACTATTCAATCGGAAGACTAAAAGAGAGTAATAGATCACAGGGCGTCCACGGATTGAAAAGATGGGGCACATAAATTCTGATTTGAATAACGTGGGAGAGGCCCGGGGGAGAGGTGTCTCCCAGAAATGAAATTTGTCATTATAATGATACAAGCTAATACAGTATTGCAATTATGAAGTGCTCGCTGCTCGCCTGTTGTTTTTTCTAAAGTGCTCGCTGCTCGCAAGAAAAAACACAGTGCTCGCATGCTCGCAAATGCTCGCAAAGACCATTCGATAACCCTATGACTGCTTGAAGACTGCTTATTTCTTGTTTTCAACTCATTTCGAAGTTATGTGTACCAAATTTATGCCCTTATGAGGTAGCAAGTAAAGTTCAGGGGTATTCTTTGTAGTATATATGACACTTCCCTCCCTGTTTCCAGTGCTGGGTATTTTTCGTCATGTTGCTGTGCAGTTCTCACTTTGTTTTTTAACAAATCTGCTTTACTTTTTAAGACAGTTTTGTAAGGAATAGATCTTTCCCAATAGCATTGTAACCAAAGGTATTAAAACATAGATGTTTAGTCATCTCAAATGTTTTATTACAGCTTTTAATCTTAACATAAACTTCCAGGTCATTAATATATATAATTATATAACTGTTTTACAAGTATATGTGACAATAATTTTGATAATCAACCTAAAAATAAGTGACATGACACAAGTAGCGCAATAGGGTACAGCATTAAGGACTGACAAAGGTTAGATTCTATGGTTTAAAAAAAGGAACTTAAGAAGAGGCAAGGGTCTGTTAAAAACAAAGATTAAAATATTATTTGATTTACCAGTATTAAAAATGGTGGATTGGGGAGAAAAGCGACCAAGGGCTGGGTCTAGAGAGGGGATGGCATTTTGGGTTATGAAGTTTTTTTGTTTTTTTTTTTGGTCTCTGATGAAACCCAATTAGTTAAGGTTAGGGGAACTAATCTAGTGTAAGAGGATGATGTATAAAGAGAAAAATGGAAAACCCATTTTAAAATGAAGCTTAAAGGCCCAGCTTCACCCAAAATGCTGTGCGCGCCGTGATCACTTTCTGTGCTGAATAATTCATGCTTGAATACGTGCAACCAATCAGATCACGCGTATGAACAATGGTGCATTTCAAAACAAGAAGACAGGCTATGGAGAAAGAGGAAGTAAAAAAGGTGGAGGATGTGAGATAATTGGGGATCTGGAATTGTTAATTATAGTTAATACATACTGTAAATAATATATTAAAGGATTCTGTATTTATAGGTGAACAAGAATAACTGGAGAAAATATGGAAAGGAAATAGCATATTGCAGGAGAGGAAAAAATGGTTTACGTCTTTATTAAAAAGCATGTACTGTTGAAATTAAAGTACTAAAATAAAATTGAATTGTCGCATTCTGCTTGGCATCGATTGTGACTTTCTTTAATTGTTTTTCACTGTTTAAATTTCACTTTTCATATGGAAATACTGTTCTGACCCATGGTTCATTTTCATCCTCTTTTGCATTTGTCTTGTTTGCTACAGGCTAATTTTCATTGCAGATATCTGGTCTCCACCCGAAGCTGTGTTACATTAATGCTGGAGCCAAGAGGCTTCAAAGTAATATGCTGCATCTGTTTTAAAATCTTTCCAAATCCAAAATACATTAAGAACCCACATATATTAAGAAGTTAGATTTTTCCAAGTTAGCCTAAAAAGTTTCTTATACATTCGGTGTCTGACAATTTAGGATATTAAGTTCTTAAATAGGTTCTTATTTTCTTAAGAGGAAAAGGTGCTTGCTGCTGGTCTAACAACAATTTTTTTGGTATGAGAAACGTAATTTTGTCTAAAAAGCGAGACTACATTCCAGGGGCGTAGCCAGGACTTTTTCAGAGGTACACACAATCACTGTTTTCAAACACTCCCCCTACCTCCTCCCCCCACCCTCAAGTCCCAAATCCTTCTCTTTTTTTCGACTTTTTCAGGTACCACGTTCGTACGTGCGTACAGGTAGCTACGCCCCTGCATTCTAAGCAAATGTACACCCTGCTCTAGGTCTTGATATATTAAAGGCCTCGTTTTATGCTCAATGCACTACCTTACTGATTTTCCAAAATAACCTGTTTCAATTTTTGTCATTTTTAGGCTCAACAGGTTCTTATATAATAATGGTTTAATTAAATGCCAAAATGTTAGCCTACAGGTTCTAATACGCAGGTTTTTGCTATAGAGTGATTTTCCTCAGACCGTGAAATAGTTTCTAATAGTTTGTGTATAATAGTCAAATAGACACAAAAGAAAACAATGGTTCTGGGGGAATTTGACATTTTCATGAAAGCCAGATTCAAATTCCCACCCCTAGGGTAAGTTTTTCTAGCAGAGTCAGGTCAGTTGGAAAGGATAATTTTTTTGGCTTTACCCTCTAAAGGTGCCATTTTCTGCATTATCGTTTGTGAAGTAAAGATACGATTAAAGACCGCATTTTTTTGGATTTTGGGAAAATTTGGGTTAAAATCGTAGCCTATTGTAGAGAAAAGATCCATTATCATTTGTGAAGTTAAGATACGATGAAAGACCGCATTTTTGGGGGATTTGGGGAAAATTTGGGTTAAAATCTTAGCCCATTGTAGAGAAAAGATCCAAAGTCGCTTTTATCCGGGAGATTTGGTGACCCGTACGCTCCAAGATGCGGGATTGCAGAAAATTGGAATATACTAATTTGCATCTCATTGAATAAGAATAGAGCTCATTGTCTCAATGCCTCATTCTAAAAAGAATTGAAAAGAATAGAACCAATTTTCCGCAATCCAGCACCTCACTCCCCGTACGGGAGACCGGGAGATTCGTTCCGTATCCGGGAGACTCCCGGATAATCCGGGAGAGTTGGCATAAGTGTAAATGTCAAAATCCCTTCCCAGGGGAAGGCTCTCTCAGTCAATTTCCCGTTGGGTTACCAAATCACCATCATCATCATGCTTATAATTTTCTTTGTTTAAGTTTGATGTTTGAGAGACATTTACACATATTAGCAAGGTGCAGTGGTACTGGTGAGGTTGAAGAAAGAGCTAAAGTGAGGAAAGATAGATATACGCATTTATTTAACATCAGGAAGATCCCTTCAGTGGCAAAAGCAACTGATATCAATGAGCGCCCTGGAGTTTGTTATATTTATTACAAATATAACAAACTCTAAAATAGGTTTGTAAAATGGTTAAAATTAGAAAACTAAATTACAGTGCGGCACGCCTTCTGTGAGCACCTGACAAACTATTTTACACGTTTCCATGATATCACCGGCTAATTCGTATAATCATTTTTATAACTGTGGATATGTGTGAAGCAACAAAGTGAATAAAATCTTCATATTTTGTAAATATTTTTACACTTCTGTGATAAACATGAAGTGACAAGATTACATTTCATTGTGTTCAACTTTGTGAGGAGGCGTGCAAGTCAACTGAATTTGCACTCTCTGATTGGCTAACTTGTGAAAAGGTTTGTTGGGTGCTCATCAAAAAGCCATAAGTGGGTTGAAACATGCAACTGTCTCTTGTACGTTTCAAAACAAGCTTCCGATTATTCAATTTGCTAAGAAGTTGTTTCAGCCATATTTGGAAAATCAAGATAAAAATATTAACCAATCAATTCACTAGTACAACTTGCTTCTAATCTCAAGGGACCGAGGGGTTCCAAATATGGTACTAAGCAAAAAATGAATATTTGGAAGTTGTGAATGCACATTACATGTTTCAACCCACTTATGGGTTTCTGGTGCTCATGAGACAAAATTTATTTTTTAACATTTTTTTTTTTTTACATTGCATGTAAATCTTATTTGTGTTCATAACATGAACAAAATCCTAAGGCCTTTTTATGGCAAACATGTTGACCCTTTCACTCCCAGAGTCAGTTATGGAGACATGTAGTGTAGTTCTAACTTTTGAGTCTTTCAACAAAATCCTATGATGTAACCATTCAAATGAAACCTCTGACAGTCTAAGATTTTCTCAACATATCAATTTATCATACTTTCCGCCGGGTCCGAATGGGAGAAAATTAGTGGTGGACTTGAGCTTGTACATGCACGCCATTAATCAATTATTATTAACATTCACCTACAAAATTACTCAAACTTAGCAATTAGGACCATCATTAAAACTCCCACCAATAATCCTACAAGTTCTTTTATTGTCTGCCCTAATTTAGTGTCCTCCAATAATTCAGGGATGACAGACACTGTGGCAATATAAATGAATCCCCCTGCTGTGAACGGCAGGATCCATAGTGTGGCGGCAGATTCTCCCATGTTTTCTGCAAGTAAGCCACAGAATGTTCCAGCCAAAGCACCTGTGGCAGTTGTCAGTTGAAGTAACATTGCCTGAAAATAAATGAAATAAATTATTTAAGAGGTACTGAGATTTATGGACAGCAATAACTGATTAAAGATCTCTAGTCAGATTTTTCAGTGGCGCTGGAGACAGAATGAATTGTTTTGATTTACTAGTAAAATTCTTTTGTTTCCATTCTGCTGGAATGGCTTTCATTGAGCAACATGTCATGATAGATAAGTACTATTTTATTTTCCAATTCATGTTGAGAGAGGATTCCTTACCCACCCCAACAAAGGTTATTGGGAATTCTAGGGGGGAGGGGGGGAGATCTTAAAAGAAGAAGTTTTTAAGGAAGGTATGAATCTAAACTGGAATTTCCAGAGGGGGGTTTTAAAAAAAAACATCTTGGGTGATCATATCCTTAATAAGCCATTATCGTATTGAAAATAATTATTACTGCTGAATTAAAAAACCAATGACACATTGATACAGGGTTAGACTCGACCTGATGTAAAATATTCACAAATACCGGCAGAAGGTGCGTGAAATTTGAAAATTAAACAATAGACAGAGCTCTAAACAGGTCATCCTCTCACCTAAATTTGCGAATCTATCACTTCAGATTGAGGCTAACCCTGTAAAAATGCGTCTTCAGTGCTTTCATTCAGCGACCATAGCGAATTCGAAACGGGACTATTCTCCTGATCTCTCTGATTTATTAAGCATTGATATTACAAGGAGAAATTAAATTGCGGTTATATAAAGGTTTTAAAGATACTTGTAGTTTTCCCATTTTAAGTTTCCTTTTCATTCAATATCTTACTAAACACCTACACACAAAGTAACCAATAATATGTGTACATGTATCTACCTTTCTCTTGTTGCATCCAGATTGAACCAGAATTGCAAAGTCCCCGATCTCATGCGGGACTTCATGAAGAAGAATTGTAAGAGTGGTGATTATGCCAAGATTGCGGCTCACCAGAAATGAGGCTCCAATGGCTAGTCCATCAGTGAAATTATGGGTGAAATCTGCAGCAAGATTTAAATAACCTGCCACCTTGATTTCCTCTCCATGATCATGTGGAACTGCAAGATAAAAAAAAGATTTATCTTTTCACTCTCAGAGTCAAACCTGAAGATATCATGTAATTCACCTGGTTCAAATTTTTGAGTTATGGGACTATTCTATAAAGGGAACCTCTATAATATGTCACAACAAATTGATCTTAACTTGTTGGAAATAAATTTCATGCTTTTAACAACAAGTGGAAATATAATTTCAGTGTACATATTGTGGTTCAAAATTTTCTTGCTTTGAAAATTTTCAAACAGTTTAATTTTTATTTTCCCTTGTCCCAGATTTGTTAAGATAACCTGAGACAAAGAAAAACAAACATCAAACTGGTTCTAAAATTGTCACACCAAACAAAAATTCAAACCACAACATACACAAAAACTGGACATGAATATTGCTATAATTTTTTGCTTTTAAATTTCCCATGCACTGCAATTTTGAATATTTGGGACATCATATGGTTTTCCAATGACTGCATACAAAAGAATGTTGATTCGTAACAATAATGGTAACCATATTACATGATAATTCAAAATGGGGCGTGTAAGAAGTTTAAAAGCCAAAATTGGCAATATACACCAATATCACGCTAGCATGGCATGAAAATATATTTAATTTAATGGGGAAAAGAGTCTAGCATCAAAATCAGCACATCAATATTAGTAAAACTGTAAAGTTTCATAAAGATTGCTCGTATACTGACGGAGATATGAGCTTTTGAAACTTAGTACTCTGGCCTAATTTTTACAAGGAAAAACACGAAAACGAGGCTGGACGGGCATATGCCCGTCCACCATACATTTCTTTGTAAAAATGCTTAGTTTAAAAATGTCATATCTTCATCAGTTTGCTACATGTAGCAATCTTTACAAAACTTTGAATTCTTACTAATATCGATATGCTGAATTTGATGCTGAGCTCTTTTCCCCAATAAACTAAATAGATTTTTGTGCCATGCTAGCATGATATTGGTCTATTCATATCCAATTTTTTGTACACTAAAATTTCTTTCCATTTGTTACTAAAAGAACTGAAATTGATGACAATGGAGGTTCCCTTTACAGGTGCAGGCAGGTACTTTTTCTTTCTGGTTGATTTTAAACTTTTTGCGAGATGAATATAATTTTTATTTGACTTTCTTTTTATTGCAAACTTGTGTTTTGCTGAGAGTGAAATCAAGGCAGTATGTGAAAGATTCTGAATTTCTATTATCACACAGAAAATCATTGAATGAAACTGTTGTTATGACAACTGAAAGCCAATAAAACATGCTATTTTAACTAGCTTTTCCTAAAATTGAAGAGGATTAACAAAAACATTTCTAATTTTTTTCTTTTAAACAAAAGATTTACTTTTAGGTCCTCACAAACGTAAAGTTGTTTATAAAATAATAATTTAAAATGAAACATTTCACATAGTTTTTCAAGTACTATCGATCTCAGACGTCCTTGGACAAGGGATTTTTTTCGGCCCGCTTCACGGGCCGTTGGTTTCAGTCTGCGGTTAAAAAAATGTCGTCACGTGATGACATTTTTTTGGCTCTGCGGTTTCAAAAATGTTGATCACATGACGCCATTCGGTTACTCGCGCCAAAAAGAAAACCGGCAAAGTGATCAAAGATGTTGGGGAGTAAAACCGGCCGAAGCTATCATCCAGGGAAAGCTTTGTCCAATGACATAAAAAAGCGGAATAATAGATACGATAGTACAGGCCGGTGGCGACTTTACTACAGGTAAAAACGAAAAACTACGCCGTAAAAAACCTTAAATTGTACAACGGACATGTTGGCGCGAAAATGAATTCACGGCCGTGGGAAGTTGAAATAAAGCATCACGTGATCAACATTTTTGAAACCGCAGAGCCAAAAAAATGTCATCACGTGACGACATTTTTTTAACCGCAGACTGAAACCAACGGCCCGTGAAGCGGGCCGAAAAAAATCCCTTGTCCAAGGACGTCTGAGATCGATAGTACATAGATCCAGAAAAAAGATATATTAAAAATATACAAAATCTTTCATATCTTTATTGTCATTGTAAAAACAAAATGAAGATCTGATCATAAACCTAGCACCTAAAAGATCAAGAGATCGATACTTAGATCCTGTGTTGAATACGTATAATAACTATTTTGACTCGAGCCCCAACGTAGCTGTATTTGCTCAGCCAACGGGAATCAATTTCCTATTGACACGTCGACGAGACCATAAATTTGCATACGACTTTTTGTTCGACATTCGATATATTTGATTTTAGAGCCCTCGAAATTTTCGTAAAAGCTGAAATAATAAACTCAAAAGCGGCGAATTTAAAAAAAGATTGGTCTGTGGGAAAAGCGCAGCTGTTTGTAAAAAGGGCATGAAATAAAGGATTATTTTCTGCTCACTGACTCCGAAATCAATTTATTCCTTGTAATTTTTTCCTGCTAGTGGAAAGCGTGACATGGTTTCTAATGCCGGAAAAATAAACATTCGCACAGTACAAATTGAATAAAATTCGACGAGAAACACTTACGTGTCAAATAATATTTCCAATTGATTAAAAACGGTTTTCGAAAAAGAGAGAAAGCTTTGTTGTCCCAGAAAAGGCGAAATTAAAAATTTAAAAAACGTGACAGTACGTAAGCTTATAGTTACAAATAAACTTAATATCCACGCAAAAATCGGTTTTTCGGCAAAAATCTTCACTCACCCGAAGCAGTTTCAGTTTTTACTTCCTTCTGTGCTATTTCATCAGTCTTTTTCCTTTCACGCAACTCTTTATCACTCTCTTCAGGTACCGCATCTTCATCTTTTTTTGCAACGTCTCCGTTCTTAGCGCTTGTGTCGTGCGCGATTTTGGGGGCGCCGTGTGAATGTCCATGGCCGCCTTTGACTAGTCTCACAAACTTCTCCACCATCAGGAACACAATCAAACCAGCTAGGACCCATAGACCCACAATCATTTCTGACGAATGATCATGACTGCCTTCGTGAGAACTATGCGAGTGAGAATGAGAGTGGTCGTGCGAGTCTTCACCGTGGTGCGAATGCGGCGAAATCGCATGGGGGATCAAATGAAGGAAGGCGTCCCCCAAAAGTCCTCCGGAAGCAAAAGCCAGCAGAACTTTTAACAACGGCTGCTGGTCCGCCGCGTTGCTTTGCAGTGGGATAAAGAAAAGTATAAAGAAAGGAGCGGCGCTGATCAGTAGAGTCGCGGCAATAGCTTGAAGCCATTTTGTCCATTTTCCATCGGGTGGAGGTCGAGTTTGGGCAGGAGGCTTGGTCGAAGAAGTGCTTGTACTGGGGGTGTTGGAACTACGTTGATATTTCTTGGCGGGATGCTCATGAATATGTTCGTCGTCAAAATCGTGGCTATGCCCGTGATGATGATGGTGGTGGTGATGGTGATGGTGATGGTCGCCATGTCCTTGGTCGTGGCTATGTCCGTGTCCTACGTGATCATGATGATCATGGTCTTCATCGGCGTGTAAATGCTCGTGAACATGATCGTGCTCTACCTCTACGCCATGGTCATTATTATCCAAAGCATTTATCGCTACAAAAATGAAACAGAACAGAAAGACGGCGAGATTTCTTACAGCCATTTCACCACCCTCTGCCAAAAGACAAGTTTATGAACTGATGACAGCTTGACCGGTGTTTTTAGCCTGTGGTACTTCGTGTCAGCTGGCTGACGTGGCAAGCATGCGGAGAAGTAGTGTCAAACTAAACACCCACAAGTCATTGCGAATGGGTCAGCGGTAATCCAAAAAATGTCAATATAAATTGATTTCACCATGGATCATGATTTCACATTTCACATGCAATCGATCCATCAATCTTTGAAAGATTCGCGCGTTTTATAGATTCGCGAATGGCTGTTCATCAAGGGTAAGACATATGTAAGGTTTCTATCATTTTTTGTTCAATATCTCATATTCTTTTCTTTTCTAAGGTCATCTTCAGCGACCACCAAACAAATACTTTGCAGGTACGTACTGTACCATGCATGATCAAGGTTTTGTAAAGCTAGGACGGGATCTCATAGAAGTTCAAGTGTTTTGATAAATTTAAGAATCTTCCATGTTGACAGTAGAATGTTTATAAAATTATCAATGGCACATTGACAAAGCACCTTACATCCATCCGGCGTTTGTTTTCTCCGTTGGTTGTCCTATCAAAAAAAGTTTTTTGTGAATAATTTTAGCTATCACTGTTCAAACTGTCGTCTAAGGCTGGGGGAGCTCCCAAATGTTTGCCTGATCTAGTTAATTTGTACGTTGGTGTTTATTTATGCAAAGGTAAAAAAATAGTTTTCTGATTTAAAAATAACAACTTAAGTTCTACAGTGATTGGTCTATTTTGAGCTTTGATTAAAATATTTAATTTGATGCCCACTTCATGTCTAGTAATGCGTCTTATAGTAGATTATATTCAGTTAATCATTAATTAATTAAGACTTATATATAGTGTTGTCACAGCAGAAATCGTCATTATCCAGCTCAAACTCTCTCGTTTCAACAACCTGTATTAGTTCTTTTTTATTTAAAAATAACAACTAAAGTTCTACAGTGATTGTTGCTGCCACCACAGATACTCCATGTGGCAATAGATACTAGTAGACATAATAAGATTAGTCGTTCAGCATTCTACGAAACCTCTGTGTTTTCTCATGGTATACTTGTACTCATAAATGAAAAAAAACTTGATGGGGGGGGGAGGGGAGGGTAGGGTTGGACCTGGGAATGTAGGATGGGAAGTCTGTGGGAAGAAAGAAAGGAGAGGGCTGAAAATAATTTTGCAAGCTTTGCAAAACCACTTTAATTGAAGGGGTGAGTGGAATAAAGCCCTAAGTGAATTCTGATCAACTGCTAGTTTCTCCTTCCAATTTGTCTTGTATATGCTCATATAACAAAAGGAGAATTTGGCTATAGATCACAAGTCACTTAGGGCCTTATCCCAAACTGGAATAAGGCCTTCAGTGACTCCTGATCTGAAACCAAATTCTCCCATTGTTACATGAGCATATACAACACAAACGGGAAGGAGAATCTAGGAGTTGATCACAAGTCACTTAGGGCTTTATTCCACTCACCCCTTCATATTATTAGAGTGTTTTTCAAACCTTGCAGTCTCCCGCACATTACTATATTACCATATTGCCATATTGTAGATTCTTTCCCACATACATGTACTCGTATCCTAGGTTACATCTTATAGACTTGGCTTTGTATAATTTAAAGGTATTACATGCATGGAGTCTGCAGGGAAGGAGGAAACTGTCAGTATTCGCATGATTTAAAACATAAACCTTCTATGGTATGTACATTAAATTGTAGTGTTGTTTATTTTATTCATTTTATTTTTAATTATTAGCTTTGCAATACAATACAAATACTGCGGAAAAATATTCACACCATCAAAGAAAACAAAACTATAAAAATTTTGTGGTTAGCGTAACAGCAGCCAGAGCCAATTACTGTTGCAGCAGGACCTTTTTTAGTAACCTAAAAGGAAAATCAAGTGAAAATGTTTTACCGTATAGCTTCAGGATTCTCACCGGGTTTTTGGGAAGGCCAGGGTATATTCTGACTTGCATGAAATGGTAGTGCTGGCATGGCCTTTTGCCATTATCCTAAATCAGGACAAAATATGTATCCAATTTATACATATTCATGTAAAAATTCATTTCTTTTGTGTTTTCTTTATGTATTATTAATGAGTGTGTTATTACAATCTTTGCCAATATTGTATATTGTTCAGATCATAGAGTACAGCTAACAAGTGCAAGGAAGAAAGCTAGCAATGTGCATTGGTGACATTTTAGCACACAGCAAGCTATACACATGAATACAAAATAAACAAGATATTGCAAATTCGATCACTAAGGGCTTGGTCGCACTACAGTCAAAAACAAAAATTAGCCTGTGTAAATTTCCATAAATTTCCGCAAACAGAAGTTTAAAAAAATTTGAGAACATTTTAGGGTCGTACTGTCCGTCCATGCTGTTGAAAACATATGTGTAATGATATAAAAACAAAAGCATTCCAGAAAAAGCATGTCCCTCCAGAAGCCGTTTCTTTTGTTTTCGTTGATTTTTTCAAAATCAGCCTGCCCCACGCATACACTATGGTGTCTTTAAAGTTTAGCCGGAATTTCCACTTTTTTTCAAATTTGCGAAAAACCAGTCGCATTAGGAAGCTTGATGTGTTGACAGATTTTTATCTTAAACAAAGACAAATTTGATCAAAATTTCCCTTCTGCGACTAGGCCCTAAGGTGATAAGTATATATAAAGATAAAAAATGAAAAAAACGTCTGAAAACTATCTTTCAATTTTCCCAAAATCAAGCCAGGGTGGCCACCTGGCTTGAAAGGGCCAGGGTAAACACAAAGCTCTGCAGATTGGCTTTTTTGTATTTTACTGGAACAATTTTTTTACGATTTGGGATGACTGATATTGTCTAGTACTGGGAACTAATTTTTGTGATTTGGGATTACTTATATTGTCTACTGGGAACTAATTTTTGTGATTTCTAATATTTAGAAATCACAAAAATTAGTTCCCTCCCAGTAGACAATATAAGTAATCCCAAATCACAAAAATTAGTTCCCAGTACTAGACAATATTCAAGTCCTTGGGTCATGGCTCTTTGATTGGTGTCCAGGCAAGGCCTTTCTTGCTTCTTGCATCATCATTTTACCACTGCTTACATGTGCTCTAAAATATTGTTACACCTGGACCCAGTCACATTCTGCTGGGTCTAAATATTTTGTTCTCTGAAGATCACACGAGGAAAATAAAAGCTGTGCTTGAAAGCCACCTGGGTTGAGAATATGTATCATTGCTATCCACCAGGTGACCTTGTAGAGTTAGCGATCGACCTTGTGGACCAAAGGGATAGACCCCGGTAGCAGGGCTCAAAATTAAAAAAAAAATTCTATAATCACAATTTGCAAGTAATTTCAAAAATTTAGTCACAAGTTCAAAAATCTTAGTCGTAAAAAAAAATTCTACTACCATAACCGGAAATGAGAAACGAGAAATTTCTGAGAAAGTGCGCCTGTGTCCAAAACTTCGATCTCACACCTACTTATGCCTATGGAGCAATTTCTCATGCCTGAATGAAAGATTTGAGCTATCAGCCATAACTGATCGCATGATCCAATATAAAATATAGCTACGTTCATGAAAATATGGCACTTTTTTGTAGGTTTTTTTATCATTTTGAACATTACAATTACAGAGGTCTGAGGTCCATGGAAGCTTCCGAATTCTTCGGAACATCTTCGGACATCTTTGGAATAGATCGGGTTCCCTTCAGATTCAGTCGGGTCGCCTTCGGAAATCCTGGCACTCCCACGAAAAAATTCTCATGCCCTATCACTCGGAAAAAGGCAGGCAGGTATACTAACAAGGTGACAGTCCAAAGTGATCTAAGAGAGCCTTAATATTTATGTTTTCCTTCACTGTAGGTTTGTAAGTATTATCTCCAAGGAGCTTGTTCTTATGGAAGCAGTTGCCGGTTTGATCATGTTAAGCCACCATCTGCAAGGTACATCTACTTACAGTGCATTTTTTTTAAGTACCCTGTCACCCAAATACTTGCCAATGGATATTTTATTGTTGTCTTTATATTTATTATATGCCTGTAATATGACCAACTACTTTCAATCTTCTCCTTCAGTCTTTGGCCCTGATTTTCTTTGAGTAAAGCAAGGCTTTGCCTTTCCCTCCTGGCCTGAGCCCCTCTTCCAAATCCACTGCTGTATCTCTTAACTCATAAATAGATGATGGAATAGATGATCGATGGCTTTAATCTTTCCAGCCCTAGAAGTACAACATAATATTTTTTTTACGTGGGTCACCATTCATTATAAAAAGTTATAATTAGTATGCATTATGTGACTGTGTTGCTGTGATACTCTCTTTTATGTGCAGAACTAGAAGCTCTACTGGTCCTAAACCAGTTCCTTTACTACCCCGAAATGAAGAAGAGAATAAACAAGACAACAAGGTAATAATAATATAAGTGAACACCATTGGGATCATAACTTAAGGTCAGCACATCAGTCACAATGATTAGTCGTTTCATGTAAACTAGTCATTTTCATAACAAATCCATAATTCAAACTGGTTTCAATTAAAGTCAACTAGTTGCAGTGACTAATCTGCATGTAGGTTCCTCATGTTTACTGCTCCTGCATCCTTGTCACTGCATCCAATTTAAAAGCCAAGTCAGACTTTCCATGCAACAAGTTGCTCCATGTGTGCATTGTACATGTATACTGTTGTACGTGAGACTAGTCTTTGCAACCAAATAGGAAGATTCTGTGAAATTGCGAACTTGAAACATGATAGTGCACAAAACACTCTGACAGAAACAGCAAACTTGACCTCGCAAAATTGCAAAATGACCAGGTTTTAAATCTTGAAATTCAGAGTAGTGACATTTACACTTACACTTATACACACACACCTTGACAGGGTGTCCTTGGAGGCTGTGTCTGTTAGTGGACCTCTAGATTTCATTAGTACTGTGCAGTATACTGTGTACAGTCATGTAGTTTTTAAAATGTTGTTGTTGTTGAAAACCTGCTGACTTTTTCTCCATCAAAACTGCTTTGCACAAGGTCCTTCTGTCCTTCACTTCTGTGACATGGAGTTGATGAATGTTTCGTCTTTATTTTCCAGATGGTAACCCTCACAAAGCACAAGCCAAAACATCCCAAGAACTGGGCAGATGCTCCTGTGTTTGTTCCAGTTAGTGCAAGATAAATAATTTTTATTACTCCAGCTGATCTGTTTATTACTTTTACACAAAGTGGTACTCATAAAATCACAGTAATACATAAGATAGGATACTGTCCTTTTGGCTGAAATATCTTGTTTTAATGATTATGGCCAGGAGCTAATGCTTAAGCTTACCTTAATTATCATCTTGAAATTGGAAGAAACCATCGCCAAAAGTGGTAGGAGCAAAGAAATATGAACCAAACAGACAGAACAATGGCTAGAAAAGTCAAAATTTCACAAGAATGGCAAGTTTGATTTATTGACAATAAATCAAATTTCATGAACTGTAATCCATTTCAGTCCTTGCAATCCCGCACTTTATCTCCAAACTACTGCTTTTGTTTTGCTCTATAGAATCTTTTTATCCAAATAAATTTGCATATTTGGTGACATTTGGTGATATAACGTGGAAATTTAAGCTATATAAGCAGAATTTTGCTATTTCAGCGGGGCACTGTCCCTTTAATATTGTTTATAATTTTCATTTCTGGATAATGGTTTATTGGTATTCACTGGACAAACTCATCCCTTCACTCCAACCTATAAGCTTGACATCCTCCTGCCTTTGTTGTTGCAAAATAGTGCAATTAATTAATGATAATTTTTTTTAATTTATTACTTTCCTTTTTTCTGCTTCCCTTTATGTTATGAATGCTGTGCATGTTTCTCACAGTTTCTATCTCCCCTCTCATGAATACCTCACTTATGTCCAGAAATGCACGTAACTCGGACCTTGGGCACTTCATATTACACACAATTATTTGTAATTTCCATATGACTTCATGTTTGACAGAATTGCTTGTGTTTAGGTGAGAATTAGGGCTAGGGGACACTTCATGATGTCTATCATAAAGAGCATGAATCTCATTAGCATGCATTTCTGGACATACCTCGAATACCTCCCCCTTTTTTCTCAGGGAAGTGCCGTCCTCCGATCGATCCCTCCCCCCATTGTTGTCATTAATTAATGATTCAACAGATTTAACTTCATGATGACAGTAATTCTTTGTGTCTAGGGTCAGGCCTATCAAGGCTCCAGTTCTTCTGACAAAGAGCCTGAAACTCCAGAGCCAGTAAGTCTTAATTTCTACAATCAATTCCTCACAATAATTATTTACCTGGCCCTTGGTTTTCTGGTTTCCTGGCCCTTTCACATCTCTTTGTTGCCCAGGATATTGTCTCCTGTTATACACATTATTGTATACAAGAACATGTTGACGTCCTGGACATCATGAATCGCAACAAGAAGTCAGTTGTATTTGCTTTTTAATTTGCGTCAGCAGGCAGCAATGAAATTTGCTTGCAATTTTTGCTGGCAATCAAAATCACCACGATCGGTGTATAATTAACAGTTATTCATCGAGGACGAGCCAAATATGAGCTGATATATATAACCAATGAGGCGCCGCGCCGAGTTGGTTATATATCAGCTCATATTCAGCGAGGCCAAGATGAATAACTGTTTTAGTAAATTTTCAAACACTCAAATAACTGGAAATTGGAAAAAAAAAATATTTTCGTTTCAAAAAAATACATGACTGTCACGTCAGTGAACAAGTGTCACATGACCGCTTCGCAAATCGAAAGTGAGTAAATGCTAACAAGCGGCGAGATCGAGAAGAATGTTTCTTTCAAAAGTAGTTTCCTTCAAAAATAGGTTTTAATCGGACTAGCTGAAATGGTTATGGATTTGAATTGTGGAAATTATATTGCGAACGAGGAAAGATTTGCCCGCCACATGCACGTGCATGTGCGTGTGCACAACATGCTCCCCGAATGTCGCCATTTTTTTTCTGTGACAGTTTTTTTTTCACGTATTTCGTCATCATTTTTCCATATTTGGGCAAATTAACCAATAACGACTCAGATCGGTAGTGGTTGGACCAATCAGAAATCTAGAAAATCATTATCGAGAGGTAAAAATTTACTAATATCAGCTAGTTAGTATGTCTCTGGCTTTAGCGGTCTGTATTAATAACAAAATTCAATCACTCAGAGAACTCATTAGATTTATGCGCCTTTTCATTGTAGACCAGTTCAGCCATTTGATAATAAAAGTTAAAGTAGTTCTTGCCATATAATATTTTTTCAGCTCTTATTCTAAAAGAATACCAGGAAAACCCTATCGTTTGTTATTTTTAATTCGTTTTATTAGATTTACTATTAAGTTTTACATGGTTAATTTTACCCTATAAAGTAATAATAATAGTCATAACAATATTTGCATTAATTTTTTGTATAGTGCCATAACTCCACTTAAATAATAATATTGTCCATGTCACTTTACCATTATATTTGAAAAAGCATTAAAAATACCTAAAAATGCATAAATTTAAATGTAAAACTACATGTACCAACTAAAAATAAATTGTTAAAAATTGAAAATTAAAATACCTTAAAAAACTAAAACTTAAAAGTACCCTGTATATGTACATTGTACTATTTTTTTTCTGTGGGGAGTACAATTGCATAATGGCTTTCACCCTCAGCTGTTTGTTAAGTTACAATCAATATTTATGTTTAATCATGTAGGTTGTTAGTACCCTGTCATATTCTGCAGCTGCACAGACTGGTATAGAATTTGTAGACGTACTTACTGATGAAGAAGCTTCTCAAATGGTGAGTTGAGTTCATTAGGTGAATCTTTGCTGATGTCATTGTTTACATTTTGCTTCATTAGCATACAAATTTACATAGAGAAGGCACCATGCTAAACACGAATTCACTTCAAAAATTGAAAGAGCTTGTTAAACTGAGTAATATCTACGCAATTTTTAGCTTTTTTCATGCGATATTTAAGGATATCTGCTGTTAAAAACTGCAAAATTGTTGGGTGGCAAAAGTCAATAGCCATGCATTCTTTGTAAAATTTTGAGTTCTTAAAACAGCATTGCATGAAGTGTATCTAGTATATTGGACTCAAATTTCCAGAGAAAGCTAATTGCTAAGCTTATTGTGCTATAAGCTTACCTTTTCAATATTCAGCGTTGATTTTTTGTAGCTAGGTAAGAGAATGAGGCATATATGCTAATGAGGCAAAAATGGTAAACAAAGATTCCCCTATTAAATTTAATGGCATGATAAGTCCCATGTGCTTAAGATATACTTCTTTTTGCATCGTATGTAAGGGAAGCTGTTTTATGTATTCTTAGGAAAATATGCAGAGGTAATTTGTTCACCATCTAAAGTCTAGATAACCAACAAAATACCTGTCAGTTTTTAGTTATAATCTTATGACAATCGATTATGATCTTCTTTTTGCACTTTTCAGCTTTGTCCATTTGCTGCTGCAGTAGGTGATTGTCCTTTTAATGAAAGGTGACTGTGTAAATTGATTAATATTCCAATTTCCATTCTCTTCTTGAATGCTATTCATGATTGAATGACTGAGCACTGAGCATTTTTTCTTTCAATAGATGCAGTTATTTACACGGTTTGGAATGTGAATATTGCGGCAACAAATGTCTACACCCATATGACACAACACAGCAACAAGGTTAGTGAAAATAAATGCAGTATCCTGCCAACAACCCTCTTATTGGTATGAACATCTTATTATTTTGACCACAATTTGTATCAGTTGGTAAAAAGGTAGCATTGCACACAAGCCATGCCTAAGAAATAAATGTCATTATTATTATTATTTTATATTGTAAATTTAAGATTTACATTATAATAAAGTATTATTATTTTAAAAACAATTATTATAATTATTATTATTATTATTATTATTATTATTATTATTATTATTATAATCGTATCAATAACAAAATTCTTGATTGTGATTGGTCATCCGGCACCTATTTCTCACGTAATTGGCGCGCGGTCACGTGGGTGTCCAATTACAGGTTGTTGTAAAGTTGTAATTGGATAGCTGAAATTGGACACCTACGTTGTGCGCGCTTCAATCAGTTGCATTTGAATGGATCGTTTTTGCTGTTTTCCTTCCACTTTCAAACTAACAGAAAATATCCAAGACGTTTTTAGTACAAAAGAGTCGACATAGCTTCTTAATCTCGAATTTTGTTTTTGATTCGATTAATTAGTAATTGAACTTCGTGTCGTACAATTCAGGGAGTAATCGTGCTCGTAATTTCAAATGGTCCTCGCGCTTCGCGCTCGGCCGATTTGAAATTACTCGCCCGATTACTCCCTGAATTGTACGACACTCAATCCAATTACTATTACTTATTATTATAGACCACTAACCACTACACCTGCCACAACTCCACAAATAGTGATTAACCTTATGGGCGGTGAATTCTTTCTTTCAGAGCATCGCCAAGTTTGTATTGAAAGCCATGAAAAAGACATGGAACATTCCTTTGCAGTTCAAAGGTGAAAAAAAAAACACATACAATAATCACATGCCTTTGTTTTAATGCATTCATTCTGTAGGTGACCTTTTCTGACTCCCAGACTGTTCATATGAAAGCTTCATGGATATGAATACGCATTTCAAAATTAATTGACTGATTGATTAATGAAATAATTATAATTAACATTCAATTGCCTGGATCTCATGCTTCTGTTCTCTTTAAACCAGTTACATTACACAGGGTTCGTACGGTCATGGGAAAAACCTGGAAAGTCATGGAATTGTATAATTTAATTTACAGGCCTGGAAAGTCATGGAATTTAAGTGTGGGTCATGGAAAGTCATGGAAAATTATGTTCATGGTACAAAATCACTAAGGCAGCATACGTTGTGGGAATAATAAGGCAAGATGGAAAATTAAAAACATGATCGTTTTGACAAAATTTTGAAACCAACTGTTGAAATCTTGGTCACGAAAAATTTGAAAAGGTCATGGAAAGTCATGGAATTTTAAAATCTGAAAAGAGTACGAACCCTGTTACAATACGTTCTTAAGTTTTGCCTGATAAATAAGGTGCTTGAATAAATAGCTAAGAGCCACATTTAGTGACTGACATAGCCGATACAAACGGACAAGACCTACCAGATTTTTCAACGTCTAGAAAATGGCTGCCATTATGCTCGCAGCACGCAATGCATATTGGGCAAAACTGGGTCTTTAATAATAATTATCATGTGGGTTTTATGTACCTTACCTCTTCTAACCAGTTTCTAAAATGTCTGTTTTGTTACAGAAGTGAAGGTGTAATGTGTGGAATCTGTTTAGAAGTAGTTCGGACAAAGCAAAACCCCAGTGAACAGAGATTTGGAATCCTAAGTTAGTAGTGTTGTGATATTTATTATTTAAAGCTGCAGTAACCTGTTGAATGTGTTTGTTAAGGTTAAAGAAAACCTGCAGTCCCTAGTGTGCATACTTAAGGATTTTGTTTACATAATTTTTTGTTTTGATTTTGATGAAAATTTATGTTAATTTATGTTAATTTATAATTTAATTTATACTCGAGATTTTAAAATAGAGGATTTACCGTGTCACAATTTCTGTAGTGTTTAAAGTAAAGCGGAAGTTAACTGGCATTTCATCATTTGAGTCTCGCAAAACAGTGAGTGCACAGAAGGGACTGCATGGTGCCTTAAACTAATTATCATTTAAACAGTTAGATTTTGTTCACACTTACAGGCATCTTCCTAACTGTAAGATAAAACAAGAATATGATTGAACAACATGCAATACAGTGTTTTAAAATATAAAATATAAATAGCCTGTGTTCAAAAACTCTCTTAAAATTAACCTCACGATTTTTAAAGTTGCTTGAAGCTGTGTTTAATGTTTAAACTTGTTTTAGCTGATTGCAACCACGCCTTCTGCTTGTCTTGTATTCGTCGGTGGAGAAACACATCACTCTCAACAAACAAGGTTAACAGGTATGCGGAAACAAACATAAACAGTCTTAATAAATAAACACTTTATGAAAACACCCTCCCCCCCCCCCCCCCTCCCTCCGAAAAAACAAAAACGTGCCCGAGAAACAACCTGATGGTGTATCACTACTATTTTTTTTATACTTAGTCGTTGCAAACTTTAGTACACTCGTTTTTATATTTTGGGCTGAGGGTGAGCTGAGACTGAACGTTGGTTTTTTGTTTTTCTGGGGGGGGGGGGGGGCGCAATTTGAGCCTGAAAACGTTTTAAGCACGTTCTTAGGATAAATAAAATTAATGGCACGGTATTTCAGTAAATCAAAGCTCTGAATAGAATGTTTTCACTCACGTGACGGGCGGCTATATTGGAGCGCTAAAACAATAGCAAATGTTTGAATAAGAATAGAGCTAAATTCCCATAGGATTCGTTTGGGACACCAATATGGCCGCCATTTCATTGTTTAGGGACACCAACATGGCCGCCGTGACGTCACGTGAAAACACTCTATAAGAAGAAAGAAATATAAGCGAAGTTCTACAAATTTTCCATTTATTATTACACATGATTGCGATTATAAGCAATGGCAAAAGACTTGAATAATTATGTTTTTTAGCGACGTTTTTGACTAAATTTCAGCCTGGGTACGTTCTTGGCACGTTCTTAAAATTCTGGCCAATCTCATCTCAGCCTCAACATTCTTATCAGAAAAAAGGTGACTGTTCAAAAAGTTCTTAGAAGAGAAAAGACATTTTAATTTATTGCAAAATAGCCCTTATGACAAAATAGCCCTTATGACAATATCTTAGCATGACATAATTATCTGGCGCGAGATTTGCCCACTCGTTTTGGTTTTTTTTTTTTTTTTCTTGGTCATCAATATATTGTTTTTTGTCTTCGTAGAACATGTCCAATTTGCCGAGTATCGTCTGCATTTGTAACTCCGGTAAGCCATCTATATTTCGTTTTGTTACAAAATATCTATATAATAATATCCAAATGTAGACTGTTTATATATAAAAAGCTGATATAAAACGCCTACGCAATCAATCGAGGCTTGCGTTACTTGAACCAAATTTTATAGAACGTAATACCAGAACTCATTTTCAAGGCACCGCTTTAAAATGTTTCTTTTTTAGAGTGACGTCTGGGTTGAAGATGCAGAAGAGAAGAAGAAGCTTATAGAAGGTTATAAATCGGCTCTGAAGTAAGTGTTTTATCGGCCTTAAGAGCAATTTTCAAATGAGTGTCGCACAACCAAAACCAAAGTAATTACTCTGGCCAATCACAACAGGCGTAGACAATCCAATGAACCAATCAGAACTCGTAGCAAATACATGAAGCCGGCGCCAAGCGCGGAAAACGTTTGTGAGCAAGTCACGATTGGTTTTGGTTTTACTTCTGAAGTGGCGCGAGATTTTTTAGCCAATCACAAAGCGTAGCAATGCAAAACCAAAGCAATTGCGAATTACTTTCGACACTCAATTGAAAACTGCTCTAAGCCGTCGAGTAATAGGCCCGATTAGTCTTGTAACACAAATCACTTTCGGACGATAATAGGTCTACAGCTATACCTCAAAAGTGATCATATTGGCGTTGAAGCATCACACGCATAGGAACTGCCGAGAGCCATATAAAAGCAACAGGAGTGATTGTTGGTAAATTTTAAAAGGAGCGCCGTTTTCCTTGCACAGTAGACGTCTTTTCCGGTGCTGACGAAACAACAGCATGCTGCAACGGACAGACTGACAATTTTAATGTGATTTCACTGGAGGAAGCAAAAGCTCGATGTTATGTAAAGCACTAGGAACTATCCCTCTTTTCTCTCGGAGATAGTTGAGTGGGTAGCAAAACACGTGAGCGTGCGTTACCGTCCGGAGTAACGCGATATGTCCAGAAATGCAGGCAGAGGGGGACCACGCTACTCCATGACTGGCATCACAAAGTGTCCTCACCTATAAAAGTTCACCAAAACACACGAAATTCTGTCACGTATGAAGTAATATGAAAACGACAAACAACTCTGAAGTACTCGTTAAACAATACTTGCCTGCATTTCTGGACATCAGTGGGGTTAACTACAGAGAAAATATGCCCTAGGTATCTCGTAGTCCAGCGTTATGACGTTGCGGGTTATTGTTATTGTTTATTTTTTCCATACCATTTAGTCTAGAGCTTATACACTCTCATCGCTCTATGATTTTGAGTTATTCACAATTGTTAAAGGGACACTGTCCCGGCTGAAATAACGTGTTTTTCATGAACCGTAATCCACTTCAATCCTTGCAATCCTGTACTTTATCTCCAAACTACTGCTTTTGTTTTGCTCTATAGAATCTTGTTATCCAACTAAGTTGTATATTTGGTGGTATTTGGCGATATAAGATGGAAATAAGCTAAGCGAAATTTTGCTATTTTAGCCGGACAGTGTCCCTATTTTTTATGATCTAACTGCTGAATGACTGTTTTACAGGGACAAACCGTGTAGGTATTTTGCACAAGGTACAGGAACATGCCCATTTGGTTCTAGTTGCTTCTATAAACATGGTAAGAAACTTAAGCTGGAAGGACAAGAATGTCATTTCGGGTACAAAAAAAACAACTAGGATTTTTAGGAAGGCAACAGCAGTTCTCATATTCACTGGAGAATAAGTTTTCATTGCCTAACGTTTTCTTGCACTTACAGCCGATTTCATTTCAGTGTAATGGAGTGTGTATTAACCCAAGTCTTTGAAACATTATTCTTCCTATATATAATTCTTCCGACATGGTTTGCATCCGACGTCTCTATCCGAAGTCTCTCTTCCTAATAACAAGCAATTTTCCAACGGTTATGAGCACCCAGTAAACTCTGAATTAAAATCCCTAGCTAACAATTACATAATACGCCCTTCTTTTGCAATTTCATGTGTATTTCTTATGTTAGCAACATCTGTATATTCCCATACAATGACGTAATAGCGAAGCGCACAATTACTATTTATAGAACTAAAACTCAGACAAACAAACCAAAAGTGACTCTCAAGGGATTCCTAATAACGTATTTCTATTGTCAGAAATGCAAGAATAAACAAGAATAAATAAAAAATTATAAACTCAGACAAACATGAGTACTGACGTCATCTGTGCGCTTTGCTATTCTAGCAGTGCTTACATTTGATATCTCACAATCTCTCACCGGACCTCACGTATTCACAAGTCTGTTTCTGTGTTGTTGTTTTTTCAGCATATCCAGATGGAAGGGTCGAAGAAGTGAAGTTGAGGCATTGTAATACTTCTCGAGGAGACACGAAAATCGTAGAAACTTACAGGTTAGTTTAAAGGCTCGAATCGTTGAATAAAGAGCAAGGAAAAGAGCGATTACACGGGACACTTTTACCGCGTTAAATGACCCTTTTGCTACGGGAAAATGCATTAAGTACGTGCAGAAACCCACTTATGGGTTTCTGGTACGTGTGAACAACTTTCCCGAGGTAAATTTCCCGTGGTAAATTCTTCATGGATACATAGAAAAGAACAAAAGAAGCGACCATGATATTTACCGTGGTAGAAAGCTAGAGTGTTTGGTTAAAATAAGTAAATCAATTACGATGCTCCGTTTGACATCAGGAGGAACCCACAATTTACCGCGGTAATAGCCTACAAAGCCGACGAATTTGGGAGGCGGACGAGTGCTGAGTTAAACCGCGGACTGAGGCTCCGCGGTAAACGAAAACCCACTAACCCACGTATGGTTTTCCGCGGGATTTTTTACCATGGAAAATACCATTTACCGTGCATAGTGTGCGTATCCGAACGTATTTGTTATTTGTTTGCAAGCGCGGGAAAGCCGAGACCCGTTCCAAGGGTGGGAAAATGTGCAACCGGCGCCATGCGCGGGAAAACATGCGATCGGCCCCATATGCGGGGAAATATACGATCGGCCCCATGCGCGGGAAAATAAACGATCGGCCTCGTGCGCGGGAAAACATGCTGCAATCGGCTCCATGCGCGGGTATGTGCGACCAATTCCGTGCGCTTGAAAACAATCGTAATCCAATTATTTACGGGGTCCTAAATGACTTTTCGATTTATAAAAATTCAACTTGTTAGTTGTGCCTAAAGGACAGGAACAAAGGAAATGGATAAATATGTCTACTCATTTTCTTTGTTTGTGTCCTCTAGGCCTCACTATCAAGTTGAATATTAATTTATCAAAAGGACCCTAGAAAAGCACGGCTTCATGTAGTTCTTCACTGTAATCTTATTATTGCAACACGTATGATTAAAATAAACACAATTACTAGAAATTGCTGTGTTCTTTGACACTACAGCGCGTGTTCCCTTTAAGGTGGTCAGACACGAGGGGTCATGTAGCAGGGACATGTCGCAGCGACATTTAGCAGCGACAAAAAATTGTGTAGTACACACTGAGGGACATGTAGCAGTGAGTGTAGCGGGGACATGTAGCAGGGAAAAATCATAGCGCTTGCACACCACATGAAAATGTCGGGAACGACATGTCTCAGGGGCATGTTGCAGCGACACGTCCCCTCGTGTGAACTGATACTATCATAATTATGCAACACCAATCTTGGGGACATTTTGCCCCCGCGACATGTCTCACGGAGTTCAACTTGTTGAACTTGATGGGACACGTCGTGGGGACAAAATGTCCCCAAAATTGGTGTTGCACAATTATGATAGTATCAGTTCACACGAGGGGACGTGTCGCTGCAACATGTCCCTGAGATAAGTCCCCGCGACATTTTCATGTGGTGTGCAAGCGCTATGATTTTTTTCCCTGCTACATGTCCCCGCTACACTCGCTGCTACATGTCCCTCAGTGTGTACTACACAAGTTTTTGTCGCTGCTAAATGTCGCTGCGACATGTCCCTGCTACATGACCCCGCGTGTCTGACCACCTTTACTGTTAACACCTATAGAAAGTGGATTTGGAGAATAAACTGTGTAGTGCGACCAAAGCCAGTAAAAACTGTTCTTAACCCTTAAACTCTCAAGAGTGCCAAAACTAAAAAAAAATCAAGAAAAATCCCAAATTTCATTTTGTAAAATATTGAAAAACGAATGTTACCATGCAAACGTACTGCCGAAGAGGTTTCATTTGAATGGTCACACCATAGGATTTCGTCGAAAGACTCAAAAGTTAGAACCACACTACATCTCTCGATAATTGACCGTCTGGGAGTGAAGGGATTAATGAAGGTTATTACAAACTTATCGAGTGGCAATACTATTGCGTATTAACCTCTACGTTTTCTAAATATGTTGTAATTCTGACCCTTTGGTGACCTTTGTCGTTAGATTATGGGACTTTCTTGAAGTTCTCGAAGATGAAAGAACGGGAGGAGAATACACTATAATAGTTTGGCAAGACTCTGATTCCGACTCAGATTGAGGGAAGACTGGGATAAAGCAAGCTCAGCACAAATAATCACCAAAGAGACCATTGTGAAGTCAAAGATGTTCCATGGATGATTTAGTCTTCATTTTGAATCGGCCAAACATTGTTCGACTTGCCGTGTTGGTATAAAATCTTATGTTGAATGATTTCAAGATATTTGGTAAAATTTGGCTGCTCAAGTTCGACAGAAATCAGTACGTTTTGACCGCAGGCCTTAGCTTGGTTTTACAGACAAATGCATAGAAGACCTAACAAAGCGCCTGCTGACTTACTAGCAAATCTAGCACCATCTTTTACCAGATATCTTAAATTTGAGATGGGATATTTCAGAAATCGAATTTAACGAAAAAAGATTAAAATAACTGAGATTTCCATACATACGCCTGGTTTTGTTTAGCTTGTTTAAAAAGTAGTATCGAGATTGTAAGTTATCTTGTGTGGTGTGCTGGACTGGATTGCGATTAGCCTGCGTGACAGGCGTTCGAAGGGGAAGGGGAAGGGGGAGAATTCAGGCGCGCGAGAATGCGCAGGTCGCGTTCTCGCGCGCCTGAATTCTCCCCCTTCGCCTTCCCCTTCGAACGCCTGCCACGCAGGCTAGATTGCGATATTCAAATCTTAAAACAACATGATGTACAGACTATATAAAACTTGAAGTTTATCAAAAGAAAGGTATTAATGTACAAGGTATAACTCATTAAATGATATAAGGCTATAGAGTGCTATTAAAGTTCTTTATTCTTGTTTGATTTTACCAGCTCCTATTTTGCCGCGTCAATCCGTTCAGGTCACGTGAATTTGATTAAAAAGTCAACCCTTTCGAAATTTTTTGACAGGAAAGGCCCAACCCTCGGAACGAAGTTGAAAAGAACTGATGAAGAATAAACACAATACGCAGTTCAATATTAATCATGCTTTCTTTTTTATCGTTATTTCAGTATTTATTTTTTTTTACACTATTCATGTTTATAATGATCTCATTAAAGCGATTTTCTTAATACCTTCAAATGATTCCGCGGGAACTCGACGAAAACAACGAACTGGACGGTAGCAATTTCGTTGGTTTAGTGAACACGCAAAGCAAAGCAAGGTAAAAAGTAGTTATTCTCTTTGATCGCGACGTCATGCATTCGCTTTTCAGCATAGGTCAATCGAACAAGTCTAGCTCTTTACGTATTAGGGATATTTTTAGCGGGAAAACGAGCAAAGCTTGTTTTGATCCTTTCAGCTACTGGCGGATGAAACAAATAGCGATCACTTAGGGAAACCGTTTCTCATGGTCATACGAAAATCGCTTTATACGTACCACGTACCATAATTTTTGTTTTTGCGGTGTGTCAAACTGGATCTACAAAAAATACAACATTTTCCACTTTATTTCGGACACTGCTAACACGACTCGATAACTTCAGTGCATTTGCAGAAATTAAGGGCGCCGCCGGCGCGTTCGATTGAGAATAGAAATAAACGGAAAAGTCGCAGAGAATTATTTGTTACAATCAAGGGGAAATTTCTCGTTTCAAAATTGTTACAATACAAAATACAATAACCTTCATTTAAACTCTAATTTAAGATAGCTGACGGCAAATATTTTCGAGGAAGTAAAAGGCAAAATAACAATTTAAAATGTTCAGGTAAACTTGCACTATAACCCTGGCAAAACATGCTTATAATATGGCAATAAGAGATGTTTAGTTTTCCAGTGGCTCCCAAATCCCGAAAGAAGCGATTTTTTTCACTAGTGGCCCAAGCTGTATGAGTGTCACAGTAACCGTTTTGTATGGGAAAAAAAAAAAAAACAGTTTATTCCAGGAGCAAAAAATACGAACAAGATTTCAATAACAATTGCCTACCTTACTTCGCTTGTGTGTTTTCTTGTCTCCTGTGTGGTTTTTAAGGCGATTTAAAGCGTTTACAGTGAGTTTCAGTTCAGAGAGAAACATCGCAAAATTTAACGCCTTTTGTTTTCTGTGGGAAAAAATTTTCGCTTTGGATACGATAATGTCACCTAGAATTTTCGGAAAGGAGAAACCAGCTGGTAAATTCGTGGGATAGGATTCCTTTCCTTAAAATTTTCTGCCGCTGAAATATTCAGCTAAAAAGAAACGAAAAATTCAAACTGTATTCGCTTTCACATAGTTAAATGATATGGAAAATAAAAATTTCCTAAAAATTGAGCTAAGAGAATCGAAATGGTCCAATTGTCAGTTAGCTTTACCTATATTTTCCTTTAAAGGCACTTACATAACATGGAAAAATATACAACGCCATTTCGAGCGTTCTCCTAGTAAGTCTTAACCACTTTGAAGTTCGTCAAAAACGTTTGCTCAAGATTCGGGCAAAAGTTCGATGTTCTCGAGTAGTATCCGTTTCAGTACAAACTCCAACTCGTCGTCCCCCACAGTCATTTCTTATGTCGCAAATCTCTACTCGACCAGCTCGGCGCTCAAGTAACCGGGGCTGACCTTGATGTTGCTGAATTGTGTTTAACTGGCGAGGGCTCCGCGGCGCTGCCACGGCGTTTCTGCGAGTTGTCACTGGTGCTGGTGGCGCGGGAGATCTTTCTGGGTTATTCCATTCGATTCCCCTACGTGGTGCGGGACGCATTTCATTTTGTTGCGTGTGTTCCTGTATGCATACGTATACTCTGGTTGTTTGACTACTGGCCTGGTTTTTCGTTTTGTATTGCGCTTGGTGGTCTGTATAACCTCGATCATTTGATTCAACTTGTTGGGATGAACAAGGCGAAGTGACTCCTGGCCAACATGGATAGCCACGACCATTTGTTCCAGCTTGGTGGGGTCGGCAACCTTCAGTGCTTCCTGGGTCTTGATAGTCTTGGTACGGTGTTGCTTGCTGTTCTGAATGGCGTCGCCTGAATGCTTGAGCTTGCTGAGTTGAACAGCCCTGCGTGTCTCTTCCTTGTTCTGGAATAATACCCGTCCTTAGGATCCGTCTTGCATCTCTCTTTGGTGGGCCCATTTCCTTGCATGCTGATCTGTGTAATTGGGGGACCTGTCCGTAAGTCGTTTTTCTGTAGATCAAATGTTTTGATGACGGGCCAACCCGAGTTGTGTTTTCGATGCCATCGTCCTCGGGAAAACATTGCTGATAATTTGTGACTCCTTGCCAATGTGGATAGTCTCGACCATTTGTTCCAGCTTGGTGAAACCGGAAACCTTCAGTGCTTGCTGGGTCTTGATAGCCTTGGTGTGGTGTTGCTGGCTGTTGTGAATGGCGTCGCCTGAATGCTTGAGCTTGTTGAGTTGAACAGCCTTGCGTCCCTCTTCCTTGTTCTGGAATAATATCCATCCTGGACATTCGTCTGGCTTGTCTCTTTGGTGGGCCCATTTCATTACGTGCTGATCTGTATAAGTGGGGTGCCTGTCTGTAAGTTATTTTTCTGCAGATCAAATGTTTTCCTGACGGGCCAGTTAGAGTTTTGTTTTCGGTACCCTCGTCATCGCGAAAACATTGCTGATAACTTGCTCTTTCAATAATGGCATTTCGTATGGGGCGTGTTTTCCGGCATGGTTTCTTTTGGACTGGAGGCATTGGAGTGGTATAACGAGGACTGGACTTTTCAAGTTCTGAACCCTCGTTTAAACCCCATATGAGCTCGTTTCTCTTCTTGAAGAAGCGACATAATTCCAACATGGACGGCTGCTTCTGACTTGCTCTCATCTTGCTTCTATCACGAATAACTGATTTACACCCGAGTTGTGGAGAGTTATGTTTTCTTCAGCTATTGATGGTGTGGTAATAACTTACTTTTAAGGGCAAAACCGCACTTTCAAAATTAGCATATGGTTGTCGGCTTTCTTTGTGATATGGTATCAATCCGCCCCGAAATTTCGCAATATTCAAATGTCCGTGCCCGTGACTTTTAAGTTCGCAGGATACAAACTGATTCTTTCGCAATGTGGGTTAACGATGCTTGCTTTCGTTAATGTGAGTAAAATGCCGTTTCGTTTTAAAATTTCTAGAATTTGCCAAACTGAAATTGATCCTGGTTTGCCTAAAGGAAAACGATTCAGAGTGTTCAATCACCTGTTATGTACGACACAAAGGAGCCGGCAATTACTGTGACAGTCAATCAAAATAAATAACATAATGAGAAGTAATTGAACATTGTAATAAATGGAGCAGGTTAATGAAAAATATGTTTTGATGCGCGTTTCGAACTCAAAATTATTGACACAAATATTTTTATTTAAAATGTAATTTATATTTAGTGATTTTTGTCAGTTTCAAGTGCTACTGAAAGAAAAAAAGAGAAACAAAAACAATTCATTTAAGCATTCCACACGGGAAATAATCGCTTAATGGAAAAAAACAAGGCGGTATGTTTTGCTGTAAAGGGCAATAATAACAAACAAGGGTTGAAACAATAACATAACAACAATAATAATAATCGATCAATAATAGTAATAATAAAAAAAAACAAGGCGGTATGTTTTGCTGTTAAGGGCAATAATAACAAACAAAGATTGAAACAAATAACATAACAACAATAATAATAATCGATCAATAATCGTAATAATAATAATAATAATAATAATAATAATAATAATAAAAACAGACCAAAGAAATAGTGGAGGGGACGGACTGTTGTAATGACATAAAGCAATCACAAGGCCTGTTTTCATGTTAAATTGCCAGTAATTATATATAATGCTAATTACTTAATTTTAATTACCCGGCAATTATACCTAATAATATGAGAAATTAACTAATTGAGAAGTAAGTAACCGTTAATTTTCAGTAATTAAACCTAATGAGGAAACGACATTTTTTCTAAGCTTTCAAAATCAACAAAAAATGTTTATTTACCGTAAATATTCTACACAAAACATGGATTTTTGGGGTCGAAAACGTTTTCGAAACTTTTGAGAAACTGAAACGCACTGAAGGCCTCGAACTACCGACCTTCATATCTGAAGTATAACACTGACTTGTCACAGTCGCCTCTCAGTTTCCTTTATATTAGCGCGGCCGCGCTTCTCTCGTCCGCGCCAGTCAATCCCCACACGCGTCCCGCGTCTATCGCCCACGCGCGTCCCCGGGGACGAGTCAGTGTCCAACGAGTGGTTAGGGAACTTTAGATCGCACTACGAGTACGAGATTGAGTACGAGTACAACTTTTAAAACCTAGTTCGCGTGTTCTAAATCAATCAGCCCAATTTAGAGTCTTCTTATCTTCTGGTCAGCATCAAGAAGGACCGACAACCCTGGGGACGAGACTGGCTTTAAATTCAAAAGTCGTACTCGTACTCAAATCTAAAGCTCCCTATTACCCGGTAACCACTACATTACCGCGCGCCTGGCGGGAAAACGTGCAACCGGCGCCATGCGCGGGACAACATGCGATCGGCCCCATGCGCGGGAAAACATGCGATCGGCCCCATGCGCGGGAAAATGTACGATCGGCCCCATGCGCGGGAAAACATGCTGCAATCGGCCCCATGCGCGGGTAAATGTGCGACCAATTCCATGCGCTTGAAAACATTCGTAAGCCAATATAGCCTCTTACGCAGACGTCCTCAGGGCTCGTCACGCAAAGATTGCGTGACGAGCCCTAAGGACGTCTGCGTAGGAGGCTAAAGCCAATACGGTCCTTTCGATTTAAAAAAATTCAACTTGTTAGTTGTGCCTAAAGGACAGGAACAAAGGAAATGAATAAATATGTCTATTCATTTTCTTTGTTTGTGTCCTCTAGGTCTCACTATCAAGTTGAATATTAATTTATCAAAAGGACCCTAGAAAAGCAGGCTTCATGTGGTTTTTCACTGTAATCTTATCATTGCAAGACCTATGATTAAAATAAACACAATTGCTAGAAATTGCTGTGTTCTTTCACACTACAGAGCGTGTTCCCTTTAAGGTGGTCAGATACGAGGGGTCATGTAGCAGGGACATGTCGCAGCGACATTTAGCAGAGACAAAAATTGTGTAGTACACACTGAGGGACATGTAGCAGTGAGTGTAGCGGGGACATGTAGCAGGGAAAAAATCATAGCGCTTGCACACCACATGAAAATGTCACGGGAACATGTCTCAGAGGCATGTTGCAGCGACACGTCCCCTCGTGTGAACTGATACTATCATAATTATGCAACACCAATCTGAGGGGACATTTTGTCCCCGCGACATGTCTCACGGAGTTCAACTTGTTGCGTAATAACCTCTACGTTTTCTAAATGTGTTGTAATTCTGATTAGATTATGGGACTTTCTTGAAGTTCTCGAAGATGAAAGAACGGGAGGAGAATACACTATAATAGTTTGGCAAGACTCTGATTCTGACTCAGATTGAGGGAAGACTGGGAAAAAGCAAGCACAGCACAAATAATCACCAGAGAGACCATTGCGAAGTCAAAGATGTTCCATGGATGATTTAGTCTTCACTTTGAATCGGCCAAACATTGTTCGACTTGCCGTTTTTGGTATAAAATCTTATGTTGAATGATTTCAAGATATTTGGTAAAATTTGACTGCTCAAGTTCGACAGAAATCAGTGGTTTTACAGACAAATGCATAGAAGACCTAACAAAGCACCCGCTGACTTACCAGCAAATCTGCCACCATCTTTTACCAGATATCTTAAATTTGAGATCAGATATTTCAGAAATCGAATTTAACGAAAAAGATTAAAATTACTGAGATTTCCATACATACGCCGGGTTTTGTTTAGCTTGTTTAAAAAGTAGTATCGAGATTGTAAGTTATCTTGTGTGGTGTGCTGGACTGGATTGCGATATTCAAATCTTAAAACAACATGATGTACAGGCTATATAAAACTTGAAGGTTATCAAAAGAAAGGTATTAATGTACAAGGTATAACTCATTAAATGATATAAGGCTATAGAGTGCTATTAAAGTTCCTTATTCTTGTTTGATTTTACCAGCTCCTATTTTGCGCGTCAATCCGTTCAGGTCACGTGAATTTGATTAAAAAGTCAACCCTTTCGAAATTTTTTGACAGTAAAGGCCCAACCCTGGGAACGAAGTTGAAAAGAACTGATGAAGAATAAACACAATACACAGTTCAATATTAATCATGCTTTCTTTTTTATCGTCATTTATTTGCTTCTACACTATTTATGTTTATAATGATCTCATTAAAGCGATTTTCTTAAGACCTTGAAATGACGGGAACTCGGCCAAAACAACGAACTGGACGGAAGCAATTTAGTTGGTTTAGCGAAGACGCAAAGCAAAGCGAGGTAAAAAGTAGTTATTCTCTTTGATCGCGACGTCATGCACTCGCTTTTCAGCATTCTGATAGGTCAATGGATCTAGCTAGTATTAGGGATATTTTTAGCGGGAAAACAAGCAAAGCTTGTTTTGATCCTTTCAGCTACTGGCGGATGAAACAAATAGCGAACACTTAGGGAAACCGTTTCTCAAGGTCCTGCGAAAATCTCTTTATACGTACCACGTACCATAATTTTTGTTTTTGCGGTGTGTCAAACTGGATCTACCAAAATACAACATTTTCCACTTTATTTCGGACACTGCTAACACGACTCGATAACTTCAGTGCATTTGCAGAAATTAAGGGCGCCACCGGCGTGTTCGATTGAGAATAGAAATAAACGGAAAAGTCGCTGAGAATTATTTGTTACAATCAAGGGGAAATCTCTCTTTTCAAAATTGTTACAATACAAAATACAATAACCTTCATTTAAACTCTAATTTAAGATAGCTGACGGCAAATATTTTCGAGGAAGTAAATGGCAAAATAACAATTTAAAATGTTCAGGTAAACTTGCAATATAACCCTGGCAAAACATGCTTATAATATGGCAATAAGAGATGTTTAGTTTTCCAGTGGCTCCCAAATCCCGAAAAAAAGCGATTTTTTTCACTAGTGGCCCAAGCTATATGAGTGTCACAGTAACCGTTACGTAACAGCGAAATTACAAGGATTTGTATGGGAAAAAAAAAACGGTTCATTCTAGGAGCAAAAAATACGAACAAGATTTCTAATCAATAACAATTGCCTACCTTACTTCGCTTATGTGTTTTCTTGTCTCCTGTGTGGTTTTTAAGGCGATTTAAAGCGTTAACAGTGAGTTTCAGTTCAGAGAGAAACATCGGAAAATTTAACGCCTTTTGTTTTCTGTGGGAAAAAAATTTTCGCTTTGGATACGATAATGGCACCTAGAATTTTCGGAAAGGAGAAACCAGCTGGTAAATTCGTGGGATAGGATTCCTTTCCTTAAAATTTTCTGCCGCTGAAATATTCAGCTAAAAAGAAACGAAAAATTCAACCTGTATTCGCTTTCACATAGTTAAATTTTATGGAAAATAAAAATTTTCTAAAAGTTGAGCTAAGAGAACCGAAATGGTCCAATTGTCAGTTAGCTTCACCTATATTTTCCTTTAAAGGCACTTACATAACATGGAAAAATATACAACGCCATTTCGAGCGTTCTCCTAGTAAGTCTTAACCACTTTGAAGTTCGTCAAAAACGTTTGCTCAAGATTCGGGCAAAAGTTCGATGTTCTCGAGTAGTATCCGTTTCAGTACAAACTCCAACTCGTCGTCCCCCACAGTCATTTCTTGTGTCGCAAATCTCTACTCGACCAGCTCGGCGCCCAAGTAACCGGGGCTGACCTTGATGTTGCTGAATTGTGTTCAACTGGCGAGGGCTCCGCGGCGCTGCCACGGCGTTTCTGCGAGTTGTCACTGGTGCTGGTGGCGCGGGAGATCTTTCTGGGTTATTCCATTCCATTCCTCTACGTGGTGCGGGGCGCATTTCATTTTGTTGAGTGTATTCCTGTATGCATACGTATACTCTGGTTGTTTGACTACTGGCCTGGTTTTTCGTTTTGTATTGCGCTTGGCGGTCTGTATAACCTCGATCATTTGATTCAACATGTTGGGATGAACAAGGCGAAGTGACTCCTGGCCAACATGGATAGCCACGACCATTTGTTCCAGCTTGGTGGGGTCGGCAACCTTCAGTGTTTACTGGGCCTTGATAGTCTTGGTACGGTGTTGCTGGCTGTTGTGAATGGCGTCGCCTGAATGCTTGAGCTTGCTGAGTTGAACAGCCCTGCGTGTCTCTTCCTTGTTCTGGAATAATACCCGTCCTTAGGATCCGTCTTGCATCTCTCTTTGGTGGGCCCATTTCCTTGCATGCTGATCTGTGTAACTGGGGGACCTGTCCGTAAGTCGTTTTTCTGTAGATCAAATGTTTTGATGACGGGCCAGCTCGAGTTGTGTTTTCGATGCCATCGTCCTCGGGAAAACATTGCTGATAATTTGTGACTCCTTGCCAATGTGGATAGTCTCGACCATTTGTTCCAGCTTGGTGAAACCGGAAACCTTCAGTGCTTGCTGGGTCTTGATAGCCTTGGTGTGGTGTTGCTGGCTGTTGTGAATGGCGTCGCCTGAATGCTTGAGCTTGTTGAGTTGAACAGCCCCGCGTGTCTCTTCCTTGTTCTGGAATAATATCCATCCTGGGCATTCGTCTTGCATCTCTCTTTGGTGGGCCCATTTCATTGCATGCTGATCTGTGTAACTGGGGGACCTGTCCGTAAGTCGTTTTTCTGTAGATCAAATGTTTTGGTGACGGGCCAGCTCGAGTCGTGTTTTCGATGCCATCGTCCTCGGGAAAACATTGCTGATAATTTGTGACTCCTGGCCAATGTCGATAGTCGCGACCATTTGTTCCAGCTTGGTGAAACCGGAAACCTTCAGTGCTTACTGGGTCTTGATAGCCTTGGTGTGGCGTTGCTGGCTGTTGTGAATGGCGTCGCCTGCATGCTTGAGCTTGTTGAGTTGAACAGCCTTGCGTCCCTCTTCCTTGTTCTGGAATAATATCCATCCTGGACATTCGTCTGGCTTGTCTCTTTGGTGGGCCCATTTCATTACGTGCTGATCTGTATAAGTGGGGTGCCTGTCTGTAAGTTATTTTTCTGCAGATCAAATGTTTTCCTGACGGGCCAGTTAGAGTTTTGTTTTCGGTACCCTCGTCATCAGGAAAACATTGCTGATAACTTGCTCTTTCAACAATGGCATTTCGTATGGGGCGTGTTTTCTGGTGTGTTTTCTTTTGGACTGGAGGCATTGGAGTGGTATAACGAGGACTGGACTTTTCAAGTTCTGAACCCTCGTTTAAACCCCATATGAGCTCGTTTCTCTTCTTGAAGAAGCGACATAATTCCAACATGGACGGCTGCTTCTGACTTGCTCTCATCTTGCTTCTATCACGAATAACTGATTTACACCCGAGATGTGGAGAGTTATATTTTCTTCAGCTATTGACGGTGTGGTAATAACTTACTTTTAAGGGCAAAACCGCACTTTCAAAATTAGCATATGGTTGTCGGCTTTCTTTGTGATATGGTATCAATCCGCCCCGAAATTTTGCAATATTCAAATGTAGGTGCCCGTGACTTTTAAGTTCGCAGGATACAAACTGATTCTTTCGCAATGTGGGTTAACGATCTTTGCTTTCGTTAATGTGAGTAAAATGCCGTTCCGTTTTAAAATTTCTAGAATTTGCCAAACTGAAATTGATCCTGATTTGCCTAAAGGAAAACGATTCAGAGTGTTCAATCACCTGTTATGTACGACACAAAGGAGCCGGCAATTACTGTGACAGTCAATCAAAATAAATAACATAATGAGAAGTAATTGAACATTGTAATAAATGGAGCAGGTTAATGAAAAATATGTTTTGATGCGCGTTTCGAACTCAAAATTATTGACACAAATATTTTTATTTAAAATGTAATGTATATTTAGTGATTTTTGTCAGTTTCAAGTGCTACTAAAAGAAAAAAAGAGAAACAAAAACAATTCATTTAAGCATTCCACACGGGAAATAATCGCTTTATGGAAAAAAACAAGGCGGTATGTTTTGCTGTAAAGGGCAATAATAACAAACAAGGATTGAAACAATAACATAACAACAATAATAATAATAATAATCGATCAATAATAGTAATGATAATAATAATAATAATAATAATAATAATAATAATAATAAAAACAGAACAAAGAAATAGTAGAGGGGACGGACTGTTGCAATGACATAAAGCAATCACAAGGCCTGTTTTCATGTTAAATTGCCAGTAATTATATATAATGCTAATTACTTAATTTTAATTACCCGGCAATTATACCTAATAATATGAGAAATTAACTAATTGAGAAGTAAGTAACCGTTAATTTTCAGTAATTAAACCTAATGAGGAAACAACATTTTTCCTAAGCTTTCAAAATTAACAAAAAATGTTTATTTACCGTAAATATTCTACACAAAACATGGATGTTTGGGTCGAAAACGTTTTCGAAACTTTTGAGAAACTGAAACGCACTGCAGACCTCGAACTACCGACCTTCATATCTGAAGTATAACACTGACTTGTCACAGTCGCCTCCCAGTCTCCTTTTTATTAGCGCGGCCGGCTTCTCTCGTCCGCGCCAGTCAATCCCCACACGCCTCCCGCGTCTATCGCCCACGCGCGTCCCCGGGGACGAGTCAGTGTCCAACGAAGTGTTAGGGAACTTTAGATCGCACTACGAGTACGAGATTGAGTACGAGTACATTTTTTAAAACCTAGTTCGCGTGTTCTAAATCAATCAGCCCAATTTAGAGTCTTCTTATCTTCTGGTCAGCATCAAGAAGGACCGACAGCTCTGGGGACGAGACTGGCTTTAAATTCAAAAGTCGTACTCGTATTCAAATCTAAAGCTCCCTATTACCCGGTAACCACTATATTACCGCGCGCCTGGCGGGAAAACGTGCAACCGGCGCCATGCGCGGGAAAACATGCGATTGGCCCCATATGTGGGAAATCATGCGATCGGCCCCATGCGCGGGAAAACATGCGATCGGCCCCATGCGCGGGAAAACATGCTGCAATCGGCTCCATGCGCGGGAAAATGTGCGATCGGCCCCATGCGCGGGAAAACATGCTGCAATCGGCCCCATGCGCGGGAAAATGTGCGATCGGCCCCATGCGCGGGAAAACATGCTGCAATCGGCTCCATGCGCGGGTAAATGTGCGACCAATTCCATGCGCTTGAAAACATTCGTAAGCCAATATAGCCTCTTACGCAGACGTCCTTAGGGCTCGTCACGCAAAGATTGCGTGACGAGCCCTAGACCGTCTGCGTAGGAGGCTAAAGCCAATACGGTCCTTTCGATTTATAAAAATTCAACTTGTTAGTTGTGCCTAAAGGACAGGAACGAAGGAAATGAATAAATATGTCTATTCATTTTCTTTGTTTGTATCCTCTAGGTCTCACTATCAAGTTGAATATTAATTTATCAAAAGGACCCTAGAAAAGCACGGCTTCATGTGGTCTTTCACCGTAATCTTATCATTGCAAGACCTATGATTAAAATAAACACAATTGCTAGAAATTGCTGTGTTCTTTCACACTACAGAGCGTGTTCCCTTTAAGGTGGTCAGATACGAGGGGTCATGTAGCAGGGACATGTCGCAGCGGCATTTAGCAGAGACAAAAATTGTGTAGTACATACTGAGGGACATGTAGCAGTGAGTGTAGCGGGGACATGTAGCAGGGAAAAAATCATAGCGCTTGCACACCACATCAAAATGTCGCGGGAACATGTCTCAGAGGCATGTTGCAGCGACACGTCCCCTCGTGTGAACTGATACTATCATAATTATGCAACACCAATCTTGGGGACATTTTGTCCCCGCGACATGTCTCACGGAGTTCAACTTGTTGCGTATTAACGTCTACGTTTTCTAAATATGTTGTAATTCTGATTAGATTATGGGACTTTCTTGAAGTTCTCGAAGATGAAAGAACGGGAGGAGAATACACTATAATAGTTTGGCAAGACTCTGATTCTGACTCAGATTGAGGGAAGACTGGGAAAAAGCAAGCACAGCACAAATAATCACCAGAGAGACTATTGTGAAGTCAAAGATGTTCCATGGATGATTTAGTCTTCATTTTGAATCGGCCAAACATTGTTCGACTTGCCGTGTTGGTATAAAATCTTATGTTGAATGATTTCAAGATATTTGGTTAAATTTGACTGCTCAAGTTCGACAGAAATCAGTACATTTTGACCGCAGGCTTTCGCTTTGTTTTACAGACAAATGCATAGAAGACCTAACAAAGCACCCGCTGACTTACCAGCAAATCTGCCACCATCTTTCACCAGATATCTTAAATTTGAGATCAGATATTTCAGAAATCGAATTTAACGAAAAATATTAAAATTACTGAGATTTCCATACATACGCCGGGTTTTGTTTAGCTTGTTTAAAAAGTAGTATCGAGATTGTAAGTTATCTTGTGTGGTGTGCTGGACTGGATTGCGATATTCAAATCTTAAAACAACATGATGTACAGACTATATAAAACTTGAAGTTTATCAAAAGAAAGGTATTAATGTACAAGGTGTATACTCATTAAATGATATAAGGCTATAGAGTGCTATTAAAGTTCCTTATTCTTGTTTGATTTTACCAGCTCTTATTTTGCCGCGTCAATCCGTTCAGGTCACGTGAATTTGATTAAAAAGTCAACCCTTTCGAAATGTTTTGACAGTAAAGGCCCAACCATGGGAACGAAGTTGAAAAGAACTGATGAAGAATAAACACAATACACAGTTCAATATTAATCATGCTTTCTTTTTTATCGTCATTTATTTGCTTCTACACTATTCATGTTTATAATGATCTCATTAAAGCGATTTTCTTAAGACTTTGAAATGACGGGAACTCGGCCAAAGCAACGAACTGGACGGAAGCAATTTAGTTGGTTTAGCGAACACGCAAAGCAAAGCGAGGTAAAAAGTAGTTATTCTCTTTGATCGCGACGTCATGCACTCGCTTTTCAGCATTCTGATAGGTCAATGGATCTAGCTAGTATTAGGGATATTTTTAGCGGGAAAACAAGCAAAGCTTGTTTTGATCCTTTCAGCTACTGGCGGATGAAACAAATAGCGAACGCTTAGGGAAACCGTTTCTCAAGGTCATATGAAAATCGCTTTATACGTACCACGTATCATAATTTTTGTTTTTGCGGTGTGTCAAACTTGATCTACAAAAAATACAACATTTTCCACTTTATTTCGGACACTGCTAACACGACTCGATAACTTTAGTGCATTTGCAGAAATTAAGGGCGCGTTCGATTGGGAATTATTTGTTACAATCAAAACATACGAACAAGATTTCAATAAAAATTGCCTACCTTACTTCGCTTGTGTGTTTCCTTGTCTCCTGTGTGGTTTTTAAGGCGATTTAGAGCGTTTACAGTGAGTTTCAGTTCAGAGAGAAAGCGATGAAACTCACTGTAAACGCTCTAAATCGCCTTAAAAACCACAGGAGACAACGAAACACGCAAGCGAAGTAAGGTAGGCAATTTTTATTGAAATCTTGTTCGTATTTTTTGCTCCTGGAATGAACCGTTTTTAACCATACAAATCCTTGTAATTTCGCTGTTACGTAACGGTTACTGTGACACTCATATAGCTTGGGCTGCCTGTGTTTTTTGTGACCATTTTCTTATTCCGGAATACGTTTAATCGAACGCACCGAAAGTTTCGTTAAGTTGGTATTTACATGCAAAACTTAATGTAATAAAAATATTAGTGATAGTGACAGTCAAAACTGAGTGCAGAGCACCCAATGACTCGTTTCGGTGGACAAGCTGTTTGCTTCAGTGTTTGTTGCTTGTTTGTTCGTAATTATTTCGACTACAAACAAACATCGGAAAATCTAACGCCTTTTGTTTTCGAAGGGACAAAAATTATCGTTTTTTCTACGAAATTAGATCAGCTAGGATTCCGAAAAGGAGAAAGCAGCCAGTAATATAAATTCAGGGGATAAGATTCCTTAACCGAAAATTTTCTGACGTTGAAATATCAGGAGCGCCCACCGTTCCGGTGGATAAGCCATTCGAAGGAATTCGTAATGAATTAGATCAGAATTTTCTTGAGTAAAATCCTGCATCAAACTTTCATAACATGGGAAAATTTAACGCCTTTTGTTTTTTGTGGGAAAAAATTTTCGCTTTGGATACGATAAGGAAAGGAAAAACCAGCTGATAAATTCGTGGGATAGGATTCCTTTCCTTAAAATTTTCTTCCGCTGAAATATTCAGCTAAAAAGAAACGAAAATTCAAACTGTATTAGTTTTCACATAGTTAAATGATATGGAAAATAAAATTTTCCTAAAAATTGAGCTAAGAGAACCGAAATGGTCCAATTGTCAGTTAGCTTTACGTATATTTTCCTTTAAAGGCAATTAAATTACATGAAAAAACATACAACGCTATTTCGAGCGTTCTCCTAAGTCCTAACCACTGAAGTTCGTCAAAAACGTTTGCTCAAGACTCGGGCAAAAGTTCGATGTTCTCGAGTAGTATCCGTTTCAGTACAAACTCCAACTCGTCGTCCCCCATATTTATTTCTTATGTCGCAAACCTCTACTCGACCAGCTCGGCGCCCAAGTAACCTGGGCTGACCTTGATGTTGCTGAATTGTGTTCAACTGGCGAGGGCTCCGCGGCGCTGCCACGGCGTTTCTGTGAGTTGCCACTGGTGCTGGTGGCGCGGGAGATCTTTCTGGGTTATTCCATTCCATTCCCCTACGTGGTGCGGGGCGCATTTCATTTTGTTGAGTGTGTTCCTGTATGCATACGTATACTCTGGTTGTTTGACTACTGGCCTGGTTTTTTGTTTTGTATTGCGCTTGGTGGTCTTTATAACCTCGATCATTTGATTCAACTTGTTGGGTTGAAGAGGGCGAAGTGACTCCTGGCCAACGTGGATAGTCTCGACCATTTGTTCCAACTTGGTAGGGTCGGCAACCTTCAGTGCTTGCTGGGTCTTGATAGTCTTGGTGCGGTGTTGCTGTCTGTTGTGAATGGCGTCGCCTGAATGCTTGAACTTGCTGAGTTGAACAGCCTTGCCTGTCTCTTCCTTGTTCAGGAATAATATCCATCCTGGACATTCGTCTTGCATCTCTCTTTGGTGGGCCCATTTCATTGCATGCTGATCTGTATAACTGGGGTGCCTGTCCGTAAACTATTTTTCTGTAGATCAAATGTTTTCCTGACGGGCCAGTTCGAGTTTTGTTTTCGGTACCCTCGTCATCGGGAAAACATTGCTCATAACTTGCTCTTTCAACAATGGCATTTCGTATGGGGCGTGTTTTCTGGCGTGTTTTCTTTTGGAGTGGAGGCATTGGAGTGGTATAACGTGGACTGTCTTCAAGTTCTGAACCCTCGTTTAAACCCCACATGAGCTCTTTTCTCTTCTTGAAGACGCGACATAATTCCAACATGGACGGCTGCTTCTGACTTGCTCTCATCTTGCTTCTATCACGAATAACTGATTTACACCCGAATTGTGGAGAGTTTTATTTTCTTCACCTAATTAGGACGTGGTAATAATAACTTACACTTTTAAGGACGAAACCGCTCTTTCATAATTAGCATATGGTTGTCGGCTTTCTTTACGATATGGTATCAATCCGCCCCGAAATTTCGCAATCAGATTCAAATGTCCGTGCCTTTGACTTATAAGTTTGCAGGACTGTGAGTAAAATACCGTTCCTTTTTAAAAATTTTTAAAATTTCCCAAACGGAAATTAATCCTGATTTGCCTAATGCAAAACGATTCAAAGTGTTCAATCACATTTTATGTATGACACAATTCACAAAGGAGCCGGCAATTACTGTGACAGTCAATCAAAATAATTAACATAATAAGAAGTAATTGAACATTGTAATAAATGGACCGGGTTAATAAAAATTTGTTTTGATGTGCGTTTCGAATTGAAAATTATTGACACAAAAAATTGTTTTTAAAAATGTAATGTAAATGTATATTTAGTGATTTCTGTCAGTTTCAAGTGCTATTGAAAAAAAAAGAGAAACAAAAACAATTCATTTATTTTGTATTCCACACGGGGAAATAATCGTTTTATGAAAAAAACAAAAACAAAACAAGGTGGTATGCTTTGCTGTAAATTGGAAATAATAACAAACAAGGAATGAAACAATAACATAACAACAATGATAATTATAATGGATCAATCATAATAATAAAAAAAATAATAACAGACCAAAAAAAATAGTAGAGGGGACGGACTGTTGTAATACATTTATAAAGCAATCACAAGGCCTGTTTTCATGTTAAATTGCCAGTAATTATATCTAATGCTAACTACTTAATTTTAATTAGCCGGCAATTATACCTAATAATTTAATGAGAAATTAATTAACTAATTAAGAAGTAAGGGCCTCGTCGCACTACAGTCAAAAACAAAAATTAGCCCATGCAAAATGACATAAAAACAAAAACATTCCTCAGAAAGCGTGTCCCACCGGAGCGGTTTCTTTTTTTTCCTCGATTTTTGCACGGGCTAATTTTTGTTTTTTGACTGTAGTGCGACCAGGCCCTAAGTAACCGTTAAATTTCAGTAATTAAACCTAATGAGGAAACAACATTTTTTCTAAGCTTTCACAATCAACAAAAACTCTATATGTACCGTAAATATTCTACGCAAAACATGGCTTTTTGGGCCCAAAACGTTCTCGGAACTTTTAAGAAACGTACCTTCACATCTAAAGTCTAACACTGACTCGTCCCAGTCGTCTCTCGGTCTCCTATTTAGTAGCGTGGCCGTGCTTCTCTCGTCCCGCGCCAATCTATCCCCCACAGACAGTCTCCCCCACACGCGTCCCGCGTCTATCGCCCACGCGCGTCCCCGGGGACGAGCCAGTGTCCAACGAGTGGTTAAGGAACTTTAGATCTGACTACGAGTACGAGATTGAGTACGAGTGCAACTTTTAAAACCTAGTTCGCGTGCTCTAGATCAATCAGCCCAATTTTATACCTAGAGTCTTCTTATCTTCTGGTTTGCAACAGGAAGGACCGACAGCTCGATCTGGGGACGTGACTAGATTTAAATTCAAAAGTCGTACTCGTACTCAAATCTAAAGCTCCCTATTACCCGGTAACCACTACACTACCGCGCGCCTGCACGGCGTGAGTATCTGATGGATCAGAAACCACGCAGCTCTTAACAACCTCTAATTTCATTGGACCTGTATATCATGCAGCTCTATTGCTTTTTAGGGCTAGGGTCTATCGTTGTGTTGTTTGTTCTATTGTTTTCTCAGCAAATCAGGGAAGACCTTGTAAGAGCTGCGTACTGCCCCTGATGGATCGGTAATCCGGGGTAAAACGGGCACAAAGCTTCAGTGGAATTGCAATGAGCTGTTTATAATTTAAGTGTCAACGTTTCATAACTTTTCTCCTTTGGTTTCTTGAGACTGGATTGGAACATTAAACATGAATCGAAGATAGCTTATCGATTTTATTCGAGCCGCAGAAAACAGACCAGACCAGACTTATAAAACCCACAACAGAAAGCCTATTAAATACATACAGAAACCCATAAAGGGTTTCTGATAAATATACATAAAAGATAAAATGTTTACATTCTCGGTTTGTTCATGTAAGTTTCTGCGAAATAGCATTAAAACAATTATTTATATAACGCGTCCAATTGTCATTTCAAAACGTTGGACAAATTTTGTCAGGCCCAATTGTTAAATATATTTTTTAAGATCTAACTGCTGAATGACTGTTTTACGGGGACAAACCGTGTAGGTATTTTGCACAAGGTATAGGAACATGCCCATTTGGTTCCAGTTGCTTCTTTTAACATGGTCAGAAACTTAAGCTGTGTGTGTGTGGGGGGGGGGGGGGACAGGGGGGCGGGAGCCCGGGAGAATAGGGGGCGGAAAGGGTACGGGAGACGGGAGAAGAAAGGGCGGGTAGCGGGATCTCTACGAGGGCGGGAAGTGGGAGAGAAATTAAAAAAGGCAAGCGTTCGTTAAGTCAAAAGCACGAACCCAACAGCGTTATTTGACTTCCATTTAACGTCCTCCGAGGCTTAAAACAAAATTTTATATGCGAGAAAACGTAAATTGGTACTCGGGTAAAAAAAAACAGCATTAGTTCTGGTGAAATTGGAAACCTTTTCAAGTCGGTTACGTCATAGGTCATGAATGAGACGACATGACACATGTACACGTGTGTCAGGGCGGGAGTCGGGACACAAAGGTACGGGAGGCGGGAGAACGGGGCACGGGAAGCTGGTGGTTTTGACCCCCCCCCCCCCCCACCCCTGAAAGTTATTTGTTGTTGTAATACGGCTCTATTAAAAAAATGTTTTTATTTTTATTTTCTCTAAGAAAAATTAATTTTCCGGGAAAATGCCACTAAAATGCTCGAATAATGCTTGATGCTTTTGCCTCATTAAAATGCTCGAAAAATGCTAGCATAATGTACAAAAGCCTACTGAGTTGTGCCTAAAGGACAGGAACAAAGGAAACGAATACATATGTCTATTCATTTCCTTTGTTTGTGTCCTCTAGGCCTCTCTATCAAGTTGAATATTAATATATCGATAGGACCCTATTCACGGCTTCGTGTAGTTTTTCATTGTAATCTTATTATTATTATTGCAAGATATATACATATGATTAAAATAAACACAATCCACGGTAGGAAAAAAGATGGCGACTGGTACATTTACCCATAATTCTTAGCGCACAAAAATCTTAACAACGTTCATAAAAATGTAAGGAAAAGTTATAAAATCTTCAAACCTAGTCTACACATTGTCCTTAGTACTGGAACAAATATTATAAAAATTTGGCTTTCTTTGTGCCTTATGTGCTGTGTTAGGTCCGCAAGGTATTGTGGTAAAATGAACAGCCGCCATCTTTTTTCCTACGGTGGATTGCTGTGTTCTTTGACACAACAGCGCGAGTCCCCTTTACTGTTAACACCTATAGAAACGGGAATTTGGAGAATAAACTGTATAGTGCGACCAAAGCCAGTAAAAACTGTTCTTAACCCTTAATGTGATTCCACTGTTTTGTATTGCGCATCACTTACTGCGCATAATTTCTTGCGTCATTACCGCGTGCACGCGCGCACGCACATTTAGAACACAGAGTTTTTCCTTGAGACGAAGCTCGCAAAAAAATAAGTGGCTCTTTTCTCGTAAACGAGCACGGGCACCCCACCTTTTTTTCGTCCTTTCTAATCAAGTACCCAAAACCTTTGTATGAGAAATGACTTATTAAATTTCTATTGTTGAAAATTTAATAAATGAGAGAAATGGATTGCAGTTTCTCTGTTTTGCATTTTAGTAATCAGGAAAACGGATTTTGTCTGATATTTGCTAAGCGCTAAGCCTTCTCTGTCTGAAACGAATGCAAAAGGTTTACCTATGTCCAACACAATGTAAGCGAAGTCTTCCTTACTCAAGCAGTTTAAGGCCTAGGTTTAAAGTCTGTTCCGAAAATATGGTTGACACTTAATATCTTCGGCTAGATTGCCAAAACCAGGTTGAAATTTTCCCTGAATGTAAATCTTGACTTCTTCTTCTGCCTTAACGCATAAGTTTGGTCACGTGACAAGTCACGTGATCAAAATTTAACAATTAAGCAAATCGGCGATATGCCAACGAATTTTCTTGATATAGTTGAATAAATTAGCTTTTCCGATGGAGGTTTAACATATCTAACCTTCTACGTTTGGAATGATTGTCCTCGAGTTTTAAAATCACAGTTATAAATAATCAAAGGTTGAATTTTGGACTTAAAATGACTTTTTTCCTCACAAATTTTTTTTGGAGAACAACGGACGATCATTCCAAACGTGAAGCTCTGGAAATATTTAATCTGCATCAGAAAAGCGTTTTTATTTTATGTTTTCTCTTAAACCCGTCGGCAATTCGTCAAATATATGCTATTTTAAGAAAAATGGCCACGTGACATGTCACGTGACTTATGGGAAAGCTTACCATACTTAAAAATGTTAAGGACGATAAAACCTTTCCATGTGCCAAATTGCGATTCATTTACATGCCCGGTGTTAAAGTTATCACGAATAAACTGTTTTTCCTGATTAAAGCCTTTGACCCAGGCCTTAAACTACTTGAGAGCATCTCATGAGTTTTTGAGTTTTGAGGAGTTTTCAAATAATGGCAATGCACTTCGATAACAACACTGCTAAAATGCCAAAATATGGCATATTCGATGCCTCACAGCACGGGCACCCTCATTTTTTATTTTATAATTGAAATTCTCATATAATGAATATCTCGTAGGCAAAGTTTGAACAAGAATCTATTGTAAGTACTATTTCGGTGGAATTACCTTAAACTTCAAGAGTGCCAAAACTAAAAAATTCAAGAAAAATCCCAAATTTCATTTTATAAAATATTGTACTGTCGAAGAGCTTTCATTTGAATAGTCACACCATAGCCTCGGTCAACAGACTCAAAAGTTAGAACTACATTATATGTCTCCATGATTGATTCCAGGAGTGAAAAACTTATCGAGTGGCGATACTTTTGCGTATTAAAAAGTGTTTGCTGCAGCTGACGTGACATCGGCCGCGTAGCCGCGCAAAAAACAAAGCCTCGCTTTGGTTTCAAAATGGCCATTTTTTTGACGCTGACAATATAGAAAAAGCGGGGGAGAAGGTTGCCGAGCTAAAGAAGACGCTCCAACGCCGGCAGACGGTCATCAAATTCGCCTATAAAAGCGAAGCTGGTTGGCTCGATGTCAAGAAATACCAAACAGTGGAGCTCGCCAACGACTCCGAAGACGAGAAAAGAATTCGCAAAGCACAGGAACGGGCGTTGAAGAAAAAGAAACAGAATGAAGCCGGACAGGGACAGAAGTTCGTCTATTGGCGCTTCTCATGCTGGTGATGACAGGGTGCTTTTTCGAGGTATTGCCCCTGCCCTTTCTTTGTATTTTCAGCATAGCAGTTCGCACTTTGCCTGCCTTACTAATGTGGTAGCGTATTTTATGCGTCAGCGATCTGGAGAAGGAAAATGATTTTCCTTCGTATACGAACGTAGAGAGGTAGAAGGAAAAACATAATACACAGTTCAATATTAATCATGCTTTCTTTTTTATCGTCATTTATTTACTTCTACACTATTCATTATTTACTTCTACACTATTCAGAGAAAGGATGGAACTGAAACTCACTGTAAGCGCTCTAAATCGCCTTAAAAACCACACAGGAGACAAGGAAACACACAAGCGAAGTAAGGTAGGCAATTTTTATTGAAATCTTGTTCGTATTTTTAGCTCCCAGAATGAACCGTTTTTTCCCATACAAATTCCTATAATATCTCTTTTGCGTGACGGTTACTGTGACACTCATACAGTTTGGGCTACTGTGTTTTTTGTGACCATTTTGCATATTCTTATTCTCATTCCGGAATATGTTCAATCGAACGCACCGTAAGTTTCGTTAAGTTGGTATTTACATGTTTATGTAATAATATTTACATGTTAATGTAATAAAAATAATACTGATAGTGATAATCGAAACTGACTGCAGATCACCCAATGACCCGTTTCGGTGGAAAAGTTGTTTGTTGTTTGTTTGTTCGTAATTAATTCGACTACAAACTTCACGCCTTTTGTTTTCGAAGGGGCAAAACTTATCGTTTTGTGTACGAAATAGCGTCAGCTAGGATTCCGAAAAGGAGAAAGCAGCCAGTAATATAAATTCAGGGGATAAGATTCCTTAACCGAAAATTTTCTGACGTTGAAATGTCAGGAGCGCCCACCGTTTCGGTGGATAAGCCATTCGTAAGGAATCTGTAATCAATTTAGACCAGAGTTTTCTTCAGCAAAATCACGCATCAAACTTTCGTAACATCGGAAAATTTAACGCCTTCTGTTTCCTGAGGGAAAAAATTGATTGTCGTTTTGGGTACAAACTAAGGTAGCCTGCGAGCAGGCTCACTTGTTTGGGGTATCACGCAAGTATCTTGGCGGCGGAGCCGCCAGGGTGAGCCGGCGAAGCCCGCGAGAAGAATGGGGCGAGGAAAACGCCGCTTCGTCGCTCGCATGGCACTCGCGCGTGAAACCCAAATAGTAGAGCATGCTCACAGGCTAAAACTAAGCTCACCTTGAATTTTCGGAAAGGAGAAACCATCTAGTAAATTTCACTTAGTTAAATGATATGGAAAATAAAGAAAGACCTTCCAAGCGTTTTCCTAAAAATTGAGCTAAGTGAACCGAAATGGTCCAATTGTCAGTTAGCTTTACCTATATTTTCCTTTAAAGGCACTTAAATAACATGGAAAAATATACAACACCATTTCGAGCGTTCTCCTAAGTCCTAACCACTTTGAAGTTCGTCAAAAACGTTTGCCCAAGACTCGGGCAAAAGTTCGATGTTCTCGAGTAGTATCCGTTTCAGTACAAACTCCAACTCGTCGTCCCCCACAGTCATTTCTTGTGTCGTAAACCTCTAACCGACCAGCTCGGCGCCCAAGTAACCGGGGCTGACCTTGATGTTGCTGAATTGTGTTCAACTGGCGAGGGGTCCGTGGCGCCGCCACGGCGATTCTGCGAGTTGCCACTGGTGCTGGTGGCGCGGGAGTTATTTCTGGGTTATTCCATTCCATTCCTTTACGTGGTGCGGGGCGCATTTCATTTTGTTGAGTGTGTTCCTGTATGCATACATATATTCTCGTTGTTTGACTACTGGCCTGGTTTTTCTGTTTGTATTGCGCATGGTGGTCTGTATAACCTCGATCATTTGATTCAGCTTGTTGGGATGAACACGGCGAAGTGACTCCTGACCAAAGTAGATAGTCGAGAGCATTTATTCCAGCTTGGTGAAGCCGGTAACCTTCAGTGCTTGCTGGATCTTGGTAGCCTTGATGCAGTGCTGCTGACTGTTGTGAATGGCGTCGCCTGAATGCTTGAACTTGCTGAGTTGAACAGCCTTGCGTGTCTCTTCGTTGTTCTGGAATAATATCCATCCTGGACATTCGTCTTGCATCTCTCTTTGGTGGGTCCATTTCATTGCATGCTGATCCGTATAACTCGGGGGCCTGTCTGTAAGTTGTTTTTCTGTAGATCAAATGTTTTGGTGACGGGCCAGCTCGAGTTTTGTTTTCGATACCATCGTCCTCAGGAATATGATAATTTGTGACTCCTGGCCAATGTGGATGGTCGTGACCATTTGTTCCAGCTTGGTGAAGCAGGCAACTTTCAGTGCTTGCTGGGTCTTGATAGCCTTGGTACGGTGTTGCTGGCTGCTGTGAATGGCGTCGCCTGAATGCTTGAACTTGCTGAGTTGAACAGCCTTGCGTGTCTCTTCCTTGTTCCTGAATAATATCCATCCCGGGCATTCGTCTTGCATCTCTCTTTGGTGGGCCCATTTCATTGCATGCTGATCTGTATAACTGGGGTGCCTGTCCGTAAACTATTTTTCTGTAGATCAAATGTTTTCCTGACGGGCCAGTTCGAGTTTTGTTTTCGGTACCCTCGTCATCGGGAAAACATTGCTCATAACTTGCTCTTTCAACAATGGCATTTCGTATGGGGCGTGTTTTCTGGCGTGTTTTCTTTTGGAGTGGAGGCATTGGAGTGGTATAACGTGGACTGTCTTCAAGTTCTGAACCCTCGTTTAAACCCCACATGAGCTCTTTTCTCTTCTTGAAGACGCGACATAATTCCAACATGGACGGCTGCTTCTGACTTGCTCTCATCTTGCTTCTATCACGAATGACTGATTTACACCCGAGTTGTGGAGAGTTATATTTTCTTCAGCTAATGAGGGCGTGGTAATAACGTACACTTTTAATTAGCGTATGGTTATCGGCTTTTTTTATGATATGGTATCAATTCGCTTCGAAATTTCGCAATATTCAAATGTCCGTGCCTGTGACTTTTAAGTTCGCAGGTCACAAACCGATTCTTTCGCGAAGTGAATAAACGATGCTTGCTTTCTTTTATGTGAGTGAAATGCCGTTCCGTTTTAAAATTTCTTAACAACAAATTCGCTCTCAAGTGCACAAATAACAAAGAGACAAATTTGGCAGCAAATGGGACTATGGATACTGGGTGCTCCCTAGGATAGCAACGAGCGTGGGTTGTAGCGACACATCCTGGGTGACGTAGTCCGGTGATTAGGGAACACACCCTACAAATTTCGCAATATTCAAATGTCCGTGCCCGTAACTTTCAAGTTCGCTGGACACAAATCGATTCTTTCGCAATGTGGATAACTTTCTTTGTGAGAAAAACTCGTACGGGAAGTGCCATTATTTTAACTTTACATTTCGAATTCGGCTTGCCGCCATTACTCAATTCAAAAATGACCGTGACTGAATCCTGAGAGTTGGATCGCCTAAAGATTTTGTGACGTCAATGACTGTGTCCTGGAGGGAACCGCGTTGAATCATTGACGTCACAGATCAATTCACGTGTACCAGATCGCAGACCAGTAGAACGTGGGCTCGGATTCATGAACGGAGTAATGGCGGACGTCATTTTCGTGGGTTTTCGGCCAGCTATTTCTGGGCTGTGTAAGAATATATCAAACTGATTACTCATGCGCACTAAGCGCACGAGGTATAAAATGGGCTCCGTTTCTTCGTGTTTTTGTCATATTTGTGCATGTAAATTTATGCACGCATATTTTAGTGTACGCGAACTCGACCCTGCCTCCCGTAGAAAGTTATTTTTGTCCCCTTTTGTTATAAAAGGCTTCAGGAAGGCTAAACCAATCAGAATCCGTCACTGCGTACATGTCTGGGTTTTAGGGGGGACTAGAGAGAACCGGTTTATTACACGGAGACTATCAGATTTCAAACAAATATGGCCTGTTCTGTACTCCACAGTTCAATTTTTCAAACGTTCATTTTCCATTACCAAAATGTAAACACGCCTTTTAAGACTTCGAAATGGAAAGAAAAAGTCGTTAAGACGATTTGTATGCCTTTGAAGTGGCAGTTAGAGAGCTAAAAGCGATATGGAATTTCTGGCGTTTGAGTGGATACGAATTAGCCGGAAATGAAATATTTCTGCGGCACGAGAACAGTGGGGACTGGGGCTAACCCAGTGGAATAAGCACGTGCATAAGGGAGGGCTATATAAGAGATGAATATCACGTGGGATATCATTCTAGACCGACACCTCAGTTTAGCTAACGTTATTTTTATTTTATTTATTTATTTTAATTTATTTTACTTTATTTTTAAGTATGTCGTCCCTCGTGTAGCCTCGTAGGATGGGCTATTTAGAGCTTGAGCCATGGTTCCTACCCAGATTTCCTGCCGAGTTTTTTTCCCCACCGGGTTTTTTTTTTCCGGCAGGTTTTTTCTGGCCTCCGTACACTTGGATGTAATAAGAGGTTGTAGTATAACGTATTGTTATAGTTCCTGGTGCTCGGCCGAAACCGCCAAAATAAACCTAATGGTTTTTGATCATGTTGTTTACTGTGTAGTGGAGCTGAAATGGAATCTTCCTGTGAGGAACAGCATCCATTTATCACAGAGCGGGACTCGAAGCGCGAAGCGGCAGACTTTACTAAGAATTTTCAAGCATTCCTGGAAAACTACTGTAAATAAAAAAATTGAACGTCCATTTACTTTGTAAGAAACATTTCATAGGCTGCTTCTTTGTGTTTTCAGTGGATTTTGGGAAATATTTAGAAAACTCGGCCACACGAGAAATTCTTCGACATGTGCTAAACCAGTGGCTAAACAAATTTGCTTGCGTTGCCGACAGTTTCCTTGATGAAATGTTTTGCTCTTGAGACTAAACAAAGGTGAACTAATAGATATTTGAATAAAACTTTCAACTTAGAGAATTCGTTGTCCCTTTTCCTGTGTAAAGGCAAATTGCGATCAAACTTGTTCGAATGTTTTCTTCGTGAAGCCAATAATCACGGTAAAGGCACGCTAGTAAATATAATTAAGTTAAATAGCGCTTTCTGAAATAAAGTTTGCTTTCAAGATTTTTTGATTCGCGAAAGCATTACCTTAATGCTCTTCCACATATTAATTGTTATTATCAGGCTAGCCGTTTCTAGTTTTCAACCGTTACTTGTTTATTAGCCTATCGTGTATCACCATTTTACCTTAGCCCTTTTTAAATATTGTTACCGTTTGTTTCCATCTTCACTTAGCTTTCCTAGCCCCTGATGAAGGTTAGTTTTGTCTAACCGAAATAGCGAGCAAATATTATTCAAACAAATCGAACGAATTTGCTGTCTGATCAGCCTTGCATGTTAAAGTTTTTTTATTTAGTTCATTGCTGATCCCGATCTGCACAAAGATCTAGCTATATTTTGCTACTGTTTGTTCAAGTGGTCCTTGCATTTTTACAGAAGTTTTTGCAACATTTAAACCTAGCTCATGTGCTCTAGATCAACCTAGAGTCTTCTTATCTTCTGGTCAGCAACAGGAAGAACCGAAAGCTCTGGGGACGTGACTGGCTTTAAATTCAAAAGTCGTACTCGTACTCAAATCTAAAGCTTCCTATTACCTTATTATAGGAAATTAACAATGCACTTTATTAACGCGATTTTACAAAATTCGCGTTAATTTAATGTATCTTAATTAATGCCGATGTAAATTTAAGGTTACAGTGTACCTTCGGGGGTGTCTCCAGTATAACAGCTCTAGCGTCTTAAGATTACACTTAATATACCTAAACCCAGATATCAAATTAAAGCTTATAGAGCTGGCTATCTAAATATGGAAACCATTTGGTAATAAAATGAATTGTCGAATTTTTTACGACGTCTAAATTCGAACGTCCGAATCAGCTTTAAAACGCTATAACTCAAAGCGATTATTATATTTTGCTCATTTGATTTGTTCTCGGGTTTCCGGATACGAAGCGCTAAAAAAACGTGTCGGCGATTTCCCATATTCAATTGCAGTGAAAAGTTACAGAATATTTTCGAAAAGGGGAGAAAAAAAATTGGAATGATCGCACGGAAATGGCTCTGGACGAAAAAGTTTTCGGAATTAAGAAATTCGCCGACACGTTTTTGTTGATTATATGTTAGCCTAGCTTCTGTCCAAATTTAAGGAAAATCGAACAAATTCCCTTTGAGTTGTAGCTCTTTAAAGTGTCCCCAACAAGCGAAAAATTAACTTTGAGAAAACGGCGCTTAAAAAAACATATCGCGTAATAAACAAACTCCGCCCACAAAAGTTATACCGTCATTTCTCCTTCAATTTTTACTATTTTTCGATAATTTTTTTTTGGATGAAAGTTCATCGTGTAAACTTTATTTTAACGCCAAAAAAAAAATTTCAATAAATTTTTGATCTGAAGGTACACTGTAACCTTAATGCACGCTATTTTACAACGTTGTCAACATGCATTGTTAATTTCCCATAATAAGGTACCCGGTAACCACTACACTACCGCGCACCTGCAAAGCGTGAGTGCCTAATGGATCGGTAATCCGGGGTAAAACGGGCACAAAGCTTTAGTGGAATTGCAATGAGCTGTTTATAATTTAAGTGTCAACGTTTCATAACTTTTCTCTTTGGTTTCTTGAGACTGGATTGGAACATTAAACATGAATCGAAGACAGCTTATCGATTTTATTCGAGCAGCAGAAAACAGACCAGACCAGAGTTATAAAACCCACAACAGAAAGCCTATTAAATACATAAAAGATGAAATGTTTACATTCTCGGTTTGGTTTGTTCATGTAAGTTTGTGCGAAATGACATTAAAACGGTTATTAATATTACTTATCCAATTATCCTTTCAAAACGTTGGGCAGATTTTGTCAGACCCTCTTCGACGAAGTCATACCCAAAATACAGGCCAAACCACCGTAAATAACATACACAAAAGACATGCCGAATAAATGGGCCGAGACTACACATTCAAGAAATTCAGAAAGATAAGTTAGGGGGAAGGAAACTAATGCATCAGTCAATAGGCCATTTGCACGATGACGTCATTTGACTACTACTACCAGAATTCATGTCGTTTTTCCTTTATTTAAATTTTGTAATCCCAGTGCGGTTTAAATAACAATAGCCCTAATTTGCACTACAAAACAAAAAACTGAAGGATTCTGGTAGTAGTAGTCAAATGACGTCATCGTGCAAATGGCCTATTCCAGCAGTGGCCATACCCCCTTCCCCGGGGTATTAGTCGATCATTTGCTCACGCTTGAATCCCGGAGGTCGGCATTAGCCTACCCTCAGTATACCCCGGGGCAATTGACATCCTCATGTTTTCGGCCTCAAAGAATCCTTGCTCCATTTCTGATAAGAAATTTCTTACAAACTTGCTCTAATCGGTCACTAAATGAAAACTGAGGGAGGTTGACTTAGTTTGCCTTCAAATAGCTTTTGGAGAGTCCAGACATGGGCACTGCAGGAATATTCTGACAACTTTTCAGATGGTATCCTATCTCCGTTAACTGACCGACCGGCGGTTTTCGTGTATGGCTGATAGAAGCTACAACGTTCAGTTCGCCTGCATAGCCGGTTTATCTATGGGTCGAAATTTCGAGGACGCGAGCGCGAAGGAACCACGCGAAGGAACCACGCGAAGGGGAGAGCACGCGCGCCTGGTGCCTGCTATGCGAGCTAACGTTCAGTAGGCTCTCGAGTGCTTGTGCAATTCAAAAATCGCCAGACACGCTCCCCCCCCCCCCCCCCCCCCACCCGATATATAAACAAATATTTACCAAGAACGATACCTGTTACCACAGGGCGCCCACACAAACTGTGTGACCGTATTTTTAAATTTAGAGGAAAATGTATGGGAATATCGAAAAGGTTCACTTATCGTAATATACTGTGATAAATATTCATATAAAAGATCAAAATAAACGTATTTTACCTGAAATGCGTATAGTAGAGAGTCTCTCTACTATACGCTCAGGTAAACGTCCAACGCAAAATCCTTCAAATCGCTTAAATTCACCGTTTTCAGCTGCAAGAACGACACCACACAACATTTCAGGTAAAAATACGTCTATTTTGATCTTTTATATGAATATTTATCACAGTTTATTACTATAAATAATGCTACGATGGCCCAAGAACAAAAGTCTTTTCGATATTCCCATACATTTCCTCTAAATTTAAAAATACGGTGACACAGTTTGTGTGGGCTCCCTGTGCTGTTACCTCGAACGAAATAGTTTTAAAAGTGCTAATAAAATAAAATCTGTCCAAATAATTAAAAGACCTATATGACTGACGTAGAGTCCTACGCTAGCAATGCGCCACTTCAGAAATTCAGTGTTGCGAAGACTGCCGGGATCGTTTGGGAAAGTGAAGGAGAGATAAATAGCGGTAACATGAGGCCCCAAAAGTAACCGATAGTACCACATTATGCATCGGCTCTTTGTCTTGCAGAATAAGCTTTGCGTGATCTATTATCATACTACATGTATATACTACAGGTCAATATTTTAGCGAGCAAATCAGGAACACTCGCTGTTGAAGTGTTCTTGGGTTTCGTCTATTTTAAAAGCGCATTACAGCCGACAGGAAATGGACCTTTTCAACTCCAAAAGTGCCAAAGATGTCAATTTAAGTTTTGCGAAAATTCGCCAAGCAAATAACGCCAGATAAAAGTAACGCTGAAGAGGTTTCATTTGAATGGTCACACTTAAGGATTTCGTCCACAGACTCAAACGTTAACTACACTACATGAACATGGGGTTTGTCTTTGGGAGAGAAAGTGTCAATGTCTGCCCAAACGACCCCACAAATGCCCGTCTTTCCCAATGTTTCTCGAGTGGGAGATGGTGTTCCATGTTCTTGCTTCATTTTCAGATTCTTTGATGCCTCCTCACACGAAAAAATCTGGTATGGGTGGAATAACAGTGTGTCACGTGTTTGGGTGAGAGAGCATGTCCCACGTTCTAAGCCACTTTCGTTGGTTGATGTCCGCCGCGGAGAGGGCGATGTGACCGTACGTGAAAGGGCTGAAGACGTGAAATCCGCACAGCACAATGATAACCAAGAAACCACAGCATGCGTATAGCATCCACTGAAGAGCTTTAAATCTGGCGAAAAAGAAATGGATTATCAAGCAAAGGTTGTAGCTGCTTAAAAACACAAAACACCAACGATAGCAGATATAAATAGGTTAGCCAACTCCTAAGGAATATAGCCTGTTCCAGGCGTCCAGATAGTAGGGGTCTACGCGAAGGAAAATTTTCGAGCGGAGAATAAGGCGAGGAAACTCGCTTCGCTCTCTTTCGCGCCTACCCTTGCCTACCCGTCTTCGTCAGCACGCGCAATATTTTTGCTTCGCGCGCCGCCTAGTCTTCGCTGAAGAGAGCGTATGAACATACGTAGGGCCGTACAATTATTCTGGTCAATCAAATAGAGGCAGGAAATCCAATAAACCAATGAGAGCTCGAAGCGAATATGTGTAACCGCCGCCAAGCGCGGGAAAACGCGTGCGAGCAAGTAAGTGGCGCAAGATTTTTAGCCAATCACAAAGCGTGGGAATGCAAAACCAATGCAATCGCGAAATTACTTTCGACAACCACTTTAATATTTTATTGACTGAATTTGTTAGAAACAACATAACAAAAGTGGGGAAGAGAATACCAGAATGCTTCAAAGTTGTTGTTAGCACTTCAGACTTACCTGAAGATTTCCTCATGAATATGCTGTAATATTACTGGTAAGAGAATAATTTTAAATAACAGAGCGGGAAGATAGTGATGTATGAAGAGCGTCCTCTCCATGGGGAAAAACGTGAGGAAGTGAAGAAGATATCCTACAACCACTGCCTCACCACAGAACACGAACTGCCGCCATGAATCTGAGAAGAAGGAGAGACAGAAGGTTTTTAGCATGATTTCAGCGACATTTCAAAACAGTTCATAAGTCACTGGAAAATGACTTTACAGTGTAATATTCTGAGGCGCATGTGTATGTGCAAGAAAAGGCAATTATAAAAATATACATGCCAATTAATGGTTGACAGCAAGGTCGTTAGAAACAGCCCATTTTTTTGTCCACAGTAATAATATCAATAATATCTGCAAGCAAGTGATTGCACACTGATTTTTCGAGTGAAAATTTAATGGAAAAAGCGAATCGCGGTCAAACGGTGCATGGTAGTCGATAATAGTTGATAGTTGATGATAGTCGATGATAACCGAAACGCGCGCTCTCGTTTGACCACCAACTACATCATGCACTATCATTCACTTTGAACATGTTCAAAATTTTCTTGATAGTCGATGAAGTTTTGATCGTTTGACCAGGGCTAAGATAGCTTGATTTTTGAAAAGTATACTATTCCTTCATCCTTGTACGCTTTAGTTTTTATTTCTAATAAAATCTTGCTAAAATGTATTTCATTACTTGGTGCTATAACCATCCTCAGTTCAACAGAACTTTGCAAAAACATACCTTCGGGCAAATCGTGTACTTTTCTTCTTCTCCTTAATAAATAAAAAACTAAAAGTCCAAAGTAAACGGGAAGGGAAAGCGTGGTTGCCCACCACACAAATGGATTACCAATACAGAACACTTGAGCCTGAAAAACAAAAGTCTTTATTAGTTGTAGTCTCATAATCCGCCGTTTAAACACATGGGATAGGGCAGTTTTCAATTGAGTTTAGTAAAACGAAAACCAAAGTAATTACTCTGACCAATCACAACAGTCGTAAACAATCCAATGAACCAATCAGAAGCAATTACATGTCGGCGGCGCCAAGCGCGGGAAAACGTGTGCGAGCAAGTCACGATTGGTTTTGGTTTTACTTCTGATTGGTCGAGAAAGTGGCGCGAGATGTTTTAGCCAATCACAAAGCGTAGCTATGAAAAACTAAAGCAATTGTGTAATTACTTTTCACACTCAACTAAAAACTGTTCTAAATGAATAAATAATAATAATAATAGTAATGGCACATGCTGCATGAAGCTTACATTGTTCTCCTTCGCGATCCAAAAAGCAACTCCTCTTCTCATCAGGGGCCACCATGAAGGACGTGAGCCGAATGTATGCTCGTTAGAAAGCTCCTTTTTAGATTCTAACATTTTAAGCTGAAGGAAAATAATAACAATTTATGACTGTGCTAATATTTATTCCTCTCGTAAAATATGGAAAGAAGTTGCTACTTTGACTATGTTTACCTGGAAAAATTTTCGTGTGTGAGAATGTAAACAACATAGTTTTGTTAGCGTATTCTGATTTCAGAATGATCCGCAGAATATGTCCCAAAAATGCGCCCTTTGTTTAAGGCAAATACAAAATTTCAAGAAATAAACGTTCAAAGAGGGTGTGAAGTAATTACCCTTCTTCCAAATTGTTCGACGAAAAATCTTACTAAATAATCTCTGTTCTACACACATACTTGCATTTCCCAAAATTTCGACAAGAAGGGCATCGGTTTGAAGGCTCTTTCCAACTGTTCATTCTTTGCAACATCTTTTGGACCCTGCCCCTCAGCTGATAAAGAGATCAATAATCATGTAAGGGCTGGTTCCTACTAGCGACGTAATCGGAAGCGGATTCAGATTCGGATTCGGGAGCATAAGGAGTCTTACGTTCTAGTGTAAATAAAACTCCAGAGTTGCAACGGAATCGGACGGATCAGAAGGTTTCCTTTTTCTTCCGATTCAGCTTCTGCTTCCGTAGTTTTGATTTTTACAAGATCGTATTTTTCTTGCGATTCCGATCCCGCTTCCAATTCCATTGCTTCCGTCGCTACTGGGAACCAGCTCTTCAAAAATTTTAAAATTAAGAGAAATGCAGATGTCTTGAACTACTCTTTAATCTTCAATTGGAATAATTGCCTCTAGTTAACACTAATCTGGCAATGGGTCGGCCAGCAGTCGCTGGATGGCGTCAGTAATGTATAAAAATCAACAAATAATAAAGTTATGGTTTAAAAAGCTCTATTTAAAGGACCGATTTCCATGCAATTTTCGATCTACATCAGCCTGACATTGTCCTGGGACGTTAGTCAAAGCTCGACTCTTTAATTCCTATCTATCTCTTTCTACTAACTAGATTGAACCACAACTGAACCCCACCAACTATAAGCTTAGCTATGTCGAAATGCTCACCAGGTTGACAGGAACAAAAGGAGGATGAGTTCCCAAGATTGACGAAAGTTTTTGTTGAAAGTTAAATCAACAAAAAGTTGTAAAATATGTCAGTGACAAACTTACGATAGGTTATATTTTGTTGGTGCTCTTCAACATTCCAAATAGTGTTTGTTTGTTTGATGGATTTGTCCGTGCACACTTCTAATTGGTGAAAACCCCAGTCAGGCAACTCCATTCCTGATATCTATACAAAATAAATAAGATTACCAAGATCACTGATAGAGGTGCCAGTTGATCTTCACTTGCATGTTGCAGTCACAATCACTTAATCATCACCCATGTTACAGTCGTTACAGTCAGCTTTGATCCTCATTTCACAAATTTTTAGATTGACAATTCAGTTAAAAACACTTCATTTTCATGCAATGCACCTTTCGAATACAGATAAACATAATATCAAACTTGAAAGTGCATCAAAACTGTTCTATTTTTCCTCCAATGCTCACCTTCACAGCCTGCGAGGTATTAACATGAATAAGTCGAACTTGCGAGTGAATGGTCTTCCAAACATTGCTGCTGTCTGGGTTAATTATTTCCTGTGATGAAAGAAATAGCAAATAAATAGTAAGTGAACAAAGTTGTTCGCCATTAACGTTTCAGGCATTGCCTTACAATATGCTACATGTATTGTACAAAATGTCAGGAGTTATAAACTTGTGAACGTTTGCCAAAATTTATTTTAAACGCATACATACAGTAGATTTGTTCTATGCAAACACAATACAGTTCTTTTAATTTCACATTAGCTTGGAACATATTTAGAGCAATGAATTCATCTTGATACAGCTTAAGGTGGCTCGAAGTAGTTTTTTTTAGGTCACACTTCCCTTTTTGAATGCGCTTATACATAATCTTACTTTAGCTCAATAAATCTGAATTTCATACCAGTTATTAGGCTTGGATGAAAATTTTGGATGATGCTCTTTTTATGCTAATCAGCGTTTCCATAGCAACGGTAAACAAATATAGCGAAAAACAGTTTTTCCTAAATATCTTTCGATTTTGGGGCTACCCGTGACAAGCGAATAAATGCGCTATAATCTACACATCGTTGCACACAAAATGGGAAAATTTCAAACAAATTAAACTGTTCGATTTTGAGTAAATTGCAAAAACATTTTTTAACATGTGTTTTTCATGTTTGAAATATAAGCCGTCAAAACATTTCATAGGTCTCACAAATTATCATTAAATTGCCACAGAAAGTTTCCTTGGATTTAAAATATTACTCCCTGCAAATAGCTCTGACTAACTCCTCGGCAATAAAGAGATCGAGCTTTTCATTCAAATGCAGTTTTGCTTGACGTTTTCACTCTTTAAAAGTTTCAAGCGCATTGGCATATAAATTCAAAACGAACAAATGAAGATGTTTGATATCTTCCCAGTATGTTTTTAAATATATAGGCAATAATATTTCCAAGTTTCAATCCAATTGATTCAGAGGAACATCCCTTAAAGAACCGTTGAAGTTCAAGTACGAAAGCAGCGACCTCGGGATGAAAATCCAGTACAACGAGCGTGACATCGCATGTTTATTTCACAAGAGCGCTCGGTGACAAATTCCTCTATGCACGCTTGCTCTGATTTCGTAATTATTCAAGCTTTTTTTTTTTCATTTTTTCAAGGCCATTGCGCGATGGAGACTTTTTTATATCTTCCAAAAGAAATGGACCTTCATTGCAACTATAACATGTCTTCAGTCCTTCCATTAAAAGTTTTAGATTGATAACATAATTTTCATTCAGGAAATTTGACTTGAGCGAAGGATGGGAATATTTCTTCCGGCTTTTTCAGGTGGGTCACTTATAGGGGGCCGTCCAATCCACCGCTTTTCTGTTGCTTTTTTCAAAGCATCTCTTCGGTTGAATTTGGAATTTTGTCGACGAGTACGAACCATGATGTATTTGAAAACTAATGCGTATAATGAAAACAATACTTGAATAATTACAATACGAAAACACCCACGTGCATAGAGGAATTTGTCACCGAGCGCTCGTGTGAAATAAACATGCGATGTCACACTCGTTGTACTGTATTTTCATCCCGAGGTCGCTGCTTTCGTACTCGAACTTCAACGGTTCTTTTCGGGATGTTCCTCTGAATCAATTGGACTGAAGCTTGGAAATATTATTGCCTATATATTTAAAAACATACTGGGAAGATATCAAACATCTTCATTTGTTCGTTTTGAATTTATATGCCAATGCGCTTGAAACTTTTAAAGAGTGAAAACGTCAAGCAAAACTGCATTTGAATGAAAAGCTCGATCTCTTTATTGCCGAGGAGTTAGTCAGAGCTATTTGCAGGGAGTAATATTTTAAATCCAAGGAAACTTTCTGTGGCAATTTAATGATAATTTGTGAGACCTATGAAATGTTTTGACGGCTTATATTTCAAACATGAAAAACACATGTTAAAAAATGTTTTTGCAATTTACTCAAAATCGAACAGTTTAATTTGTTTGAAATTTTCCCATTTTGTGTGCAACGATGTGTAGATTATAGCGCATTTATTCGCTTGTCACGGGTAGCCCCAAAATCGAAAGATATTTAGGAAAAACTGTTTTTCGCTATATTTGTTTACCGTTGCTATGGAAACGCTGATTAGCATAAAAAGAGCATCATCCAAAATTTTCATCCAAGCCTAATAACTGGTATGAAATTCAGATTTATTGAGCTAAAGTAAGATTATGTATAAGCGTATTCAAAAAGGGAAGTGTGACCTAAAAAAAACTACTTCGAGCCACCTTAAAGTGCCTATCACCCCTAGAAAGTTATTTTCAGAATCATCTGTATGTACATTGAATAGTTAAATGGTAAAATATTTCTTGTTTTGAACGTCGCATTTGTGAGTTATAGAGATTTGAATTTACAAAATGCTAATTAGATGACGTCAACCTGCGAATTTGCCATTATTTCTACGCCAATTTACAATGCACAGTTTACAGCTTGAGGATAATTAATTTGATAAATACTAAAAATAAACTGTGGATAGTCAATTTATTCGTAAAAAATATTACTTGGAGGTGAAAACAAGTAGTTGTATAATAAATGATTCCTGGGTTGACATCATCTAATTAGCATTTTGTAAATTCATATCTCTTTTACTCAATAATGCAACGTTCAAAACAAGAAATATTTCACCATTTAACTATTCAATGTACGTAGAGTTGATTCTGAAAATAACTTTCTAGGGGTGATAGGCACTTTAAATGGACTATGTCACCATTTGTAGTGCTACTTACAATGCCAAAAGACATCTTTATATCAGTGAAAACCCAAAAATAATGGTTCAGTTTTGTTTCAAATTATTCTACTAGTGCTCTAAGAGTAAAAATAAGTGTCTTGGGCTGCAGATGGCCAGGATGGAAATGGATTGCATCTTGAAAAAAATCTTGAAAAAATTGAGCAAATTTTTTCAAGTTCATTGCTTGTGTCTTGGAAAATGTGCTTTAACTCTGATTATGGTTTATTATATTGCTCTTCTAAAATTCACTTGATATACACCTTATTCCAAAATGATGGTCAGTTTATTATTCTTTTATATGTATGTTAATTAGCCCTTGTTGCCTCGTCAGCATGTGGAAAATACAACAGAATTTTCACGCGAAAATGAGGCAAAGAGGGCTAATTAAAATGTATACAAAAGAATAATAAATTGCCCGCCATTTTGGAATAAGGTGTATACATGTATTTCTCTTTGTGTTTTATAAGCATTAAGTTCGTGTATGACAAGGGCACTTAGTTTTAATTTGGGGCAGTTTGACCCAAAAACCTCAAAATCATCATGGCATCTACAGCCCCTTTAAGAGTAAGAAGATCCCTCTTCTCTGTCAGGAATAGTGTACTGTCGGAAATAAAATGTTATTGTGCGAAAGTCTCCTGCAGGTGGAAACTGTTTGTATGCAGTGGCTGACTTTCGCATGCACTTCTATGTTTTGCCTCTTGCCTGACTATCCATGAAAGGATAAGGGACTGCTTGTAGTGTAATGTATCTATGTGCATGTCCAGATAGACATACCACTTTCCACAGGTTTTGAGCAGCCATTGAAATGTTGTAGTCAATGTAACATGATACTTCCTGGTTAGATGGATTCAGAGGAGCTGCAACATCATGGCTAAATAACACAAGAAAAAGAAATTCTTCAAAAAACACACATTCTTCAATATAAACTAGACTTAAGCTACCTACATGCTATGAGTAGAACTGCAATAATTTTGTTGGCCTTGCAGGCTAGCTTTAACAATACCAGTAATATTGTCCTACTGTATAAAGGTTCTACAATAGGGAAGATATCAGTGATGTCACCAGTTGTTATTAATGTGCCAACCAGAGCCTTATTGGCTGCCGAAACAAAGGGTTCTTTTGTTCCAGTGGTTGGCACATTTGAATAACAAAAAGAATGTTTGTAAACAGATATCATCCCTATAAAGACTAAGAGTACATGTTGATGCACCCAACTGTGTTTCAGGATCAATATCAAAGTTCATCAAGGATAATGTTTTTAAAGCTGGATCAGCAACTGTTATTAAGATATTTTACCTATTCAAGGCTCTGCCAGTCACCCCATGGACAATCTGAATGATATCACCATTCTGCACAGGTCTTGGTGGAAATTCTATGGCTAGGGACTCTCTGAAATGCAACCGGACAGGTTGATAATAAAAATGGCACAAATAAAACACTTCGGTTTACTGAGAACATATGGCGTGTTAGTGTGTCTGACCCTACCTGTACTTGGACATATAATTAACCAGGTTCATGTTTAGGGTTATAATTCACACCTAACACCCCAGCAAATAATCAAGTCGTTGAGAATTTTAGTAAAAGTACCATTTTCTTCAGAGGTTTCATTATAAGCCGGCAAACGGTGAATTCTGCCGGCTATTTCCTAAATTATCGCTGCCTACTTCGCGATTAATGTCACTGAAGTTGATGCCCAGAATGCTGGAAATGCCATTTCCGAGGTCCCACACCCCTCAGAGGAAAGGGGCCCCTTTGTTGCCACTGCCATCTATTTTACAAATATTGCCACTTACTCACAATTTTATTGAAACCCCTGGTTCTTTGTAAATACTACATAATATAATCATGTGTTCACAAGTTAATAATAATGAAACACATGAAAGTATTAAAGTTTAAAACAAAAAAGCCAGTTGACCAAATAAAACCAAAAGGGAATAACAAAGCAGGAAATGTTCTCACAAACATTTTATAACTATCTTTAAAATATGACAGCCAAACAGAGATGGAAATTAGCACTCGCATGCCCACTCGCCCACTCACCCAGGCGAATGTCAAATCTTCCTGGACAAAGTACAAATTGTACATTTTTTGGTACAGTTCTAAAAGTTACTGTCAACCAAGTCTCCAATCCTGCCAAGCAAACATTCTTACTTGTTAGGGTCTTTGATAATCCACCAGTTATTGACATCTTTAAATCCATAGCATGTGACCTGTTGCTGCGCTGAGCTGCCACGCCCATCGGGGTATTTGACAGGGTAGGTGGCCTCATGAGAGTGGAGCCAGCATTGCTTGCCAAAGGTGTTCCGTAATGTCACCTGAGAACCATAGGCTACCTCTGAAGTAACAAGAACAAAAACCACTCGCTGTGAAAACTGTGCTAAACAAAAGAATACTAACAGTAGTTATCAGTATTGTAATAGTAAGAACTCACCAAAACGTGTCTGCTGAAAACTTTTGTAAAACTTTTAAACCTATATGACAATCACAGATTGCCCCACTTACTATCATAATGGCAAAAAACATGTAGCTACTGTGATTTTACACTAGTTCACTGGCTACAATAACTTACATTTACAAGAGTTAGTATTGGCTGAAAAATATGATTTTTGAACCATCGCCACTCTTGAAAGTTACCAAACACATGATGTGCAAAGACTGCATCATAGTTATAGTGTATTGTTTTTCCTGTCAAGACAAAAAGAGACTTCTGTGCACTTACCCTCTGCTTGGCCATGTGTAATCTTAGCAAGTCCTCCCTAAAAGTGATAAGAGAGAAGCTTCACAGTAAATGGAAAGCAGAGAAAAGTTGCTATTAAACAACAATTATAATATCATTATTATAAAAAAGATAATGCTACCTCAAGACTGGCTTGGAATGCACTTGACATCATGTCATCGTGGGGCCCACTCTTTCTCAAAACAGCAAACATAATATAAAATTGAAGTAGGTAGAGGATGCCGGGAAAGACGACCAGACAAGCAGCCCTGCTGATGATGTGCTTAGTGAGCACTTTCTACAACAAATAGCATGGGAAATAAATTGACCTATTGTTGGTGTGAGACAATCCATTAAAAGAAAGAAATTCCAGCCAATCTCCCTGAAAAACACCTTGGTGGCATAATATGTATACCCTGGATAAATATTATTATATTGCAGAAAGATTCTGCAAACCTTTAAGGCGTGATGCAAATTTTCTTGCAAACTTGTGCTTAACGAGACTTTTGGGGGGCTGTCACACAATGCAATTTGCTGCATGCAACATCGCA